>JAHWFP010014928.1:6164-16571 GCA_023313725.1 Lithobius niger | reverse complement strand
ATAAATCCCCTGAATTTTTCAGACTTGATAAATTCCCTGAATTTTCCCGGTTTTCCAGGTAGAACTCCATCTTGTAGTTGGTTAAGAAGTTGTCAAGACCAACTGCTATATTTAGGCTAACATGCCAAAATTGTAGCAAAAGAAGTCTTTTGTTTCAAAATCAACTAAAACTAATAGTTACCGCTTAACCAGCGTACAAAACCAGGCAAAATAAGCGGTCAACAGAAAAATATCAAAAACTTGATTTTATCAGGTCCCATGTGAGGCACCTACATGTAAGGCTACTTATATTGAAACCACAAAACATAATTTAAAATAATTCCATCCCATAAAACTGCTTCAAATCGCTTCAAACTCATCGGATCAGAGTACAGGGCACTTCTCCATCCTGAAACAACACCACCACCCCATTTAAAGAAATAATATTGTGTGAGAATTAACCTTGAAAGTATATGGATTCTTGCTCATATACCGCCAGTACATAACCACATTTTGCCCCACAATAAATGAATATTGTCCAATTCTACACCTTGGTGGTTACTTCCAAACCTATATTAGTAGGAAGTAGTCACTGGTGCCATTTTATAGTTCTTCCAAGGCCTGTGTTGCTTGGTTTCTGTATTTAGTACCACTTGTTTTTAATTTGTCTGGCTCTGGCACTTCGCCAGCTTTATTTATGCTTGATAACGAAGAGCAATTTCCTTCGAAACGTGGCAGTTGTAAAAAGTTTGCTGTACACATTCAAAACCGTCTGCTTCTGAGAGCTCGTCAAAGCCTTTCCTGCAGCCTGGCGCTTGAAAAACGTGATCGGAGAGGAAGCAGCCATCTTGATTTTGGTCGATTGGCGGAGAAAAACGCAATATTTTGGGTTTTAATAAACTGCAGTGTATGAGTAATTTGTGTCGCTGTAATAAGGCTTACTAATCCACATTATTCATATGAAAGTTTGTTTTGGGCGATTAGCCATTAATAACTATTGAAATAACGTTTTTACATGCGCACTATTTCTCTTTGGTGCAGGGGTCAAGAGCATCGCGTGGTAGTGATTCGGCCACCTATCTGTTCGCGTTGGTCCACGCTTGACCCCGATTTTAGTTTAGTGTTTATTTGTGCAGCCTTTAGCTGTGCACATTTCTTCCTCCTTGCTCTGTAACCACCGCAACTTCTCATGTCAGTGTGTTCAATGGGTCGGCGTCAGGATACACACGCCCAAGACATATTGGGATTAAAGCTCTGTGCCAGCACTTTTATCTCAGTCGCCCCTGCAGTTAACGCATCACCGCTTGAATGAACTAGCGAGTTAAGAGGCAAACCTAGTCCCAACAACTGAACATGAGAGACCGAATGCGGCGTAGGATGCACATAAATACTTTGGAACATATTCTAGCCTTCACATTTTAATATGAATTTATATCCAAGAAATGAGTAATGGGCAGTGAATGTAGCCCTTTGACTAATTCACATGGAGTATTGATCTATATCCCGTTTGGAGGTTATACACCTTTTCGTATGTTCTTTCTACCGAGAGAAAGAAAGAAAGACCACTTGTAGTATAGGCTAGTCGGACAGAAGCCGCGTTGATTCATCCGTTGACGCAAACTCAACTGTTCCTGATTTACGATACCCATTTAGGTCTAATAGTAGGTTGAGTTCCATAAAGCATCGAATTTAAATTCTTTTATAATTCGTTTTTTTTTTTACTTTTGGATCTCTGGATGACTGGAGCCGAAGCCGAAGCTGTATTCGAAGCACTTTTTTTTAATATTTATATTTTTTATTTTCATTCTTTCTTTAGACTTAAGGTTATCCCTTCTACTCACTTGACCTTCACTTCTCATCCCCTCCCCCCCACCCCCCATCATTCCTCTTCATCTCTATTCATTGGTGGATTAGTTCTTTTTATATCCATTTTTTTGTTAGTCTGTCACTCTAATCCTTTGGGCATCAGGGTGTTAGATGTGTGGGAGGATGGGGCATAGTGAGATGCACTGTCTATCTTATTTTCTGGCCCATTGGCTTTAGATGAAGATGATTAGTGGGGAATGACAGATGGGATGGGGTTGACATCGGGTCGGTTTTTTAGTTGAAATTTATTTCCGCACGGAGATGTTTCGGTTCAGTTTGGGGGCTGTCGGATGTCGTGTATTTACAGCTCTTTATCAGAGGCTGTAGTTTTTAAAAGCAATGATGGATTAACTTTTTTTGTGCGAAAATACGCCTTACAACCAGTTTAAAGACTACCGCCAGGTTAGAAAAAATTATCCCTGGAAAGAATCAAGCTCAGTATCGACTCCACGTTAATCTGACCAGGATGGCAGAAAGAGTTCCGTTAGGTAGAAAGGTGAAGGCAGAACTGGGGTGGATTACGTTTTTTTGACCCAAAACCCAATTTAGTTTGTGACCCATTTTGACCCACTGATCCATTTTGACCAGACACCTTTTGACCCATCAACATAATCTCACTAAATACAGATGCAAACCTATTTACGTTGCCTTTTGGACTTATATGTCTAGAGTGCCTGAGCGGGGAATCGAACCCAGGACCTTTGAAATCAAAGGCTGAGGTTCGACCGCTGAGCCAGACTGACACGGTAGAACCTCGGCTCAGCGGTAGAACCTCGGCCTTTGATTTCAAAGGTCCTGGGTTCGATTCCCCGCTCAGCCACTCTGACATATAAGTCCAAAAGGTATAGTAAATAGGTTTGCATCTGTGTTTAGTTATTTCTTGTGAGCCTTTGGCTTCCCCGTCCCTTTCATCTACTGAATCTACAAAACCACTGACTCATTTTAGCCTGAAACCTTTTGACCCACCTTGACCAACTGATCCATTTTGACCCATCAACATAATCACATCCACTGAATCTACAAAACCACTGACCCATTTTGACCAACTGACTGAATTTGACCCAACCAGCTATTTTATTCAATACACCTTTTTTCTATGGCTTAGAACATTTAATCGAAAAATCAACTTGCATATATCGCAGGTTGCACTTTGTCCATCTACTTCCACCAAACTAATATGATACTCAAAAGGTGCTTGCTTGCTCTTGTAGCGGAGGTTTCATATGTATAAATGGTACAATGCGATAAAAAGGTGAAGAGAAAAAGATAGGAATGTTTCATGGAAGTTTACCTTTTCTTTTTGCCGTTATATTTCCTGATCCGTAATTCAGAAACCATACGTTGCAGATAGTCAGCAGGTCTAATTAGGTCAGTGGACCGTTTTGGGTCAGTAGCTCACACTGGGCCATTGGGTCGTGGGTCAAAATTGGGTCAAAAGTACTTTCAATGCCAGGTTAAGAGTTAAATAGATGAATCTTGTAATATGGTCAAATGCCAGCGACTATAGAATCAGAATCAGTCAATTTTGATCTTCATGTATTTGTGTTTTGATCCGGTTTCTGAATCAGGAATTCAATAAAAATGCAATTGTGTGCGCAGCGCATCTTAAGTCCTGCAGGTATTTTATGAGCGGCTACGTCTTCCTGGAGGGAACGGCTTTAATCAATGGCCGCCATTGTTTTTGTAACCATCTTGGATATCAACAAGGCACTCTGCTACCAAAAATATACAATCTATTATCTGTGTTCGTTCTGGGATGAACTTAAGATAGGCCGCGGACACTATAATTCAGTGATGTAGTGACAGATTGGATCGTTAATTCATTTTTTGGTTTTAAGCCGGGTTGTTTATTAGGATTTAGGTGAAATTTCGTTATCTTCAAATGCTTGTTCTGTGCTTATCCTTCCCTCAGGACCACTGATCATTGTCGAGGATTCGCTTTTACAGCTCGTAATTTGTTTAACTGGTCATAGTTTGGATTAGGTCAGTTGTCCTTTAAGATTCTGTTTCTATCTCGCTAAATTCTGCTACTCTCTGTTGCTACCTAGGTTGTATACCTAGGTTGTCATTGCTAAGTCTGTGTTTTGTCGGTAGCAAATGTTTCTGGCACACTTCATCGCCATCAGTATTGTTGCTGTATTGTTGTAGCTATTATTGCTGCTTACCTTGATTTAAATCGTAAAATTAAAAGATTAGTAATTTTTTCACTTCAATAGTTTCAGTGGAGTTTTCTACTGTGAGTTTATTAAACAGTCAAGTACTCACAAGAAGAATTCAGCAATATGTCCTATTTTTCATTCTACGTATTATAAATGTATTCTAAATTCTAATTTTAAATGTACAGAATAAAAAAATGTACCCGATGTTCATGTACTTTTCAAGAAAATTGAATATTTTGTTTATTAACAGTCGCGTCACAGTAGAAAACTCCAATGAAAGCTTTGAAATGTAGAACATCCAAAATTTGGAATTTAAGACATTCCTGAACAAGTCTAGGCTGAAAAATCAATTGATGGGCCTACTCCCGTTGAAACTTGCCTTACGGACCTTACGAATAACAATTTTAAAAATATTGATGACAACTTTTACACTTCATCCTTATATGCCGCTGTTAACCTTTTTATTACCTGGGACGTTTTCACAGGTACCGGTTTTACCAAGTTCCGTGCGTACATGTGTAGGTTTGCGAGACTCGAGTTTACGTCATCTTGGCTAAGAGACCAAGTCCGTAATTCTCTGCTGTGCATTGCTGGTTGTGTGTTGGGTTCGTTGGGTCTCCAGGTTCTGCTTTTTCTCGATTGAGATGTGACCGTTGCGTTATGATAACGGACGAGTTTGCGTTGCAAACCTCGTTTGAATAACTCAAGAACTATTCGTCCGATTCGGCTTGTTAGATCGGCCGGCCGAACTAACACTCCTTTCGTTGCGTCTTCAGGGTAGTGTTTCCATGGCAACCCTGGCAGCATCCCTGGCGTGCTTTACTTCATGCAGACTAAGAGAGTGGGTGTTGGCAAATTGGTGACGCCACTCTTCCCCCCCTACCCCCCCCCCCCCCTTTTCACCTCAGGGGAACTGGGACAGCCCAGACGAAAGAGAGAAAGATCGGTTGGGCTGTCAAGCATACGACAACACGCAGGAATTTGTGGGTCTTGTCGTCCTTCCCGATTTTTGAGTGTAGCTAGCGGGTAAGAATCTACACCTTAGAAGCTCGGCCCTGACCCCGAAATGCGCCGTGTGACAAACAATACGTAAAAACCGGCCAGTAAAAACTCTAACAGTGGCTTTAACAATCACTTTAAACCTGCGGTGCCCGAGACTCATCATTGCAACATTGCGATTTTGATTTGATTTGATTTATTAGCGAGCTTAACCCTATACTGGGTCGCCAGCCCGACAACCTTGAAACCTAAAATACAACAACAAAACTCAATTAACACTTAACGTTGCAAAGTTCTCGGCAACAATAACACCTCTGTTAACAATGAAACTTAATTTAGACCAATCACCCCAATCGAAGAAATAATATTATTAGCCTGACGCTCGTTAAACCCTTTAACCCTTTTTTTTAAACCGCTGGCATGAACTGCTGGAAGATTAAAATTAAACGATTAGTGAAACTCGGGTAAATATTCAAAACGCGTAAAAATACACAGATGGTGTTGCTCACTCAATCAGCGTTTGTAAGTCAGCCAAAAATAATTGTTTAAAACGTGCATAAACCGCTGGAAGATTCAAAACGCTCAAAATTTTCAAAACGCTCAAAATACACAGGCTGGATACATGCCTTTAGCGTAGCCATGCGAAAAATAATTGTTTAAACGATAATAGAGCATGCTAATTGAGTGAGCGAAGCACACAAAAAAATCAATGTTTATTAGCCAGGGTGCGCAAAAATACACAGACGGGACACACGCCTTCGGCGACGAACACATGAGACAGCAAACCATCCCCCATATTGGCAACGGTGCATCAAACACCACCCTTGCGCTGCAACAACCAAACAGCCAGTGTTAAATAAATACGGATGCAAACCTATTTACGTTGCCTTTTGGACTTAAATGTCAGACTGCCTGAGTGGGGAAATGGAACCCACAACCTTTGAAACCAAAGGCCGGAGTCCTACTGCTCAGTGATACTGACATGGCCGTATCAGCCATACTCAGCCGTACTGACTGGCCATGTCAGTGTGGCTGAGCGGTAAGACTCTGGCCTTTGTTTTTAAAGATCGTGGGTTCGATTCTCTACTCAGGCAGTCTGACATTTAAGTCCAAAAGGCAATGAAAATAGGTTACCAACTTACCATCCGTATTTATTTAACACTTTTCGAGCCCATTTGGCTTTTTGTCCTGTTTATAAACAGCTGGTGTAGCTGGGCTGGCAATTCTAGTAAATTTCAATGGTCATAATATTCCAATAGTAGGGTCAGGGAATCAGGGGAACGTTTGGGAACTGGAAAATAATCAGTGGAAAACTACCGTTTTTACTGCAAATTCATTGAATTTTTGTCTTTTGGTTTTGTGCCTTGGTGGAAAACCTTTGGTAAGGCAGTCTTTGATGCCAGCCAAAAATTAGGGCACCTGCTAGAACCAGCCGGGTTTTTGCAGCGCTAGAAACATTTCTATTTCAGCATTGGAATTCACGTATGACGTGATGGGCTGAAATTGACAGATGCCGATATACGCATAACAACATCGATGTAGCCTAGAAACTATTCACGTAGAAGAAGAGTAATCTTCTAAATTTTCACGAAATAATATTGGAAATGTTCAGGGAATGTCGTGGGAAAGTCATGGAACGTCCAGGGAATGGGATAGACGTCCTTTGGTGGAAACCGACCTTGTAACAATAATAAACCGTCTATTACATATATTTAATACGCCAGTGATGCGTACAAAATTCCTATTTATGGTACACATTAAAAAAGCTACTTTCGACATATTTAGCTCTTCGTTATTAAAGTGGCATTATCACCGATTGAAATGCGAACGAAAATACCGTGGCGCCATCTAGCGATATTGATATTGTTAACCTTTATAACTTGCTTCCAGGTGCACGAGAATGAACCAAATTTTCACTCAATAATTAAGGATGTCGTGGCTTGTTTGTTTCGTTAAAAGAAATGCCGTTATGCATTCCTTCGCTTGGTGCAAGCAAACGCTAGATGGTACTACACAGCGCTAGATGTTGTCAGAATTCGTCTGCTTTCAATCGGTGATAGTGCCACTTTAAGCATCATTCATCTTCATTATTCAATTAAGACAACGCTCCTCAATTAAAAAATATATATGAGCATAGTGACCACTAGACACTTGTGCTTTTTACAGCTAAGACAGTTTGACTGTTTTTAAGGCATCTAAGAAAAAATAACAATGCGACAGAAAATGCTGCAACTCTGGTCGCCTGGCAACGTCAAAGTCACTCAGTAACTTGTAGGTTATCTGCCCCATGACGTTAAGAGGGACAATTTAGCTGGAAAATTCCAAGCGGAAAACCCGTAATCTTAATAAACCCGTAATCGTAATAAAATCTTTTTAAACATCCCTTTAAAAAAAAGTTTAAAACGTTACAGACGACTATACACTATTAAGAAAGAATTCCATAATTTTAGGGATCGTAGTTGGGTTTAGTGAGAAAAACAAAAAAAAAGTAGGAAAGTCGTGATTCTTAACATTAAAAAAAGTGGGGGGGGGGGGGGGGAAAAATTTGTTTGGTGGAAGGTATAGCTGAAATAAGGAAGTTTTAAGCTAAACTTTGCCGTCACCGGCTCCAAAACAAAACACGCGTAAGCAAGGGCCAATGGTTTGGTGACCGGGGATTTAAAGAAAGAAAGAAAAAAATTACTCAAACATGGCTTGACTAAAACAATTTGTTTTTGATTTATGCGAAAAGGAAATGGGATCCATTCCGTCTGGTGGTGTTTGGCTTGTTTATATAATTAAGGGGTCTGATAAAATGGGGTAGGGTCGAATGACAGAAGTGAACGAAACCATAAAACCCGATCGTAAAAATTTGTGTACGTTGCGTCGTGTGAGTAACAAAACGGAAATGCATGAATTAACGCCGTGATATCGCTCGGTTGATGAAGCTTGTCGCTCCCCCCCCCCTCCCATTGCTTCCCCAACCGCATTTACTGCAATGATCCATTCACCAATCACGTTTAAGCACGTGATGCTTGAATTGATTGAAGTGGCGTGCAGCTGAGGAGACCGTAGTGGTCAGTGCGATAGTGTGAAAACGGAATTAGCATACTGTAAATAATTGACTTAAACTTTAATTGCGATTAAATTCAATGAAGGTTTTGTAATGGTAACAGATGCTGGGCGTTACTCATTTCCGTTCGGATGATCGAGGTAGCTACCGTTAAGGCTAAACACACTATGGGTTCACCATAAGATTTAAGAACATCAACGAACATCTATAGCCGCTTCCCCCACGCCTCCGAAAAAAAAAAGAATCCACAGCTTCCACTCGTCTTTCTCATGATTTTCGTGTGTAAGCAAAAGATTCCCCCCCCCTCCCCGTTTTCTCCTTTATTATAACAAAATTTCCCCTTTTCCCTTAAGAAATTTCACCGTAACATTCTTAATGAAATGCTACATTTTTAAAACTACTTACCTGCTTTCCCAGAACATATAATTATATAATTTGGTAAAGCTGGGGGAGAAAAAATGTTTAGTCCAATTGATATTTTTGCACACATTTGACGTTTTGATCGCGTAAAAACTTTAGTCATTGTGTAATCGCCATGGGATTAGTGCTGTAGTGGTAAACAAACGGGGAGGATGGGTGGGGGGGGGGGGCCGGCGGTTAGTTACAGCTTCCAAACAGCCCACCCACGCGTATGCCTTGCACGGCTTAAAGTCAGAAATAAATAAACTGAAAAGTGATTGGTTCAGTTTTACTGATTGTTGGTTTCCGTGTTTAACAGTTTTGCTACATTCTGTCAAACCTATTATATTTCACAGAAAACGCTGTTCAATTCTCCTTGGGATACGGACAAAAAAAATAGCCGATTATATCACAATAGAGCAAATGCTAGAGTAAATCGAGAATTCTTGATGGCAGCTCGCAAACACAATCGACACTGCATCGAGACTGAAAATAAGTAATTTAAGAAAAACTAGCTGTACCCCCGGCGTAACATACGCCGGTCTAGCCGGTTCCCGCGTACCTAAGTGAAGTATTTACTGAGTAACACGAAATGAAAATAACTTCGAGGCCCCCAATCTGTCTCCTCCCCGCCTCCCTCTCCGCATATTCTCCCGGCACATGGTCAGATTTCCCCCAATGCGCCTACTCACTGGTAGCCCTTTCTCCTCTCCACTGCACCCCCAAATTCCCCCATATTGTGTGGTGTGAATATCGCCACCCCCATCGCCGCTCCCCATCCCTTTGAACCCCTGTTGTTTGGTTTTCGTAGGGAAGTAAATGTCTTTTTGCAATGGAGGACACTGCTGTTATGTTGCTGAATTGACTGCTGTTGCTGTTTGAATTGTTGCTTTTTTTGAAAGCTCTTCCTGATGATTTTGCTCAGTGCCACCCAAGCCTTTTATATAGTATATAGATACCGCATGAGCCTGCTCTTGTCGAAAATAAGTGCCAGAACGACGCTCCGCCTTAAAAAAAAACGTAACAGAGCCCCGCTCCTATGCGCTCACGCACGTCTATACACCACTGCATAGAATGCACCTGGAAAACCCTGGAACTTGAGTAAATTAAGAATTTACACATTTTTGAATCCTGGGCTGGGCATCTTTAATCCAAACTGCATTTATTGTGTGAATAGGCTCTTTGAAGTTCACAATCCTTCTTTTCGTGTTTAAACCATGCGCAATGGCTGTTTGCCGTGACGTCACCATGAGTTAGCCAATGACGAACGAGAACAACGGCTGTTTGGCCGTCTGATTGGACTAGCCCAGTCACGTGCTATGCACGTCACAGCAAACAGCCATGGCGCATGGTATAGAAGTGCACTATAAGGGCCAAGAATAGAGGTAGGTACACAATTGCCCTGTCTTTCGCTGAAAAAGCCCTTTTTAAAGCGAGCATAATGGCGAAAACGAAACTTAGCACATTTACAAATGAGTCCGACTCAGACACGTGTAGCCATTTTAGACGAGGAAAAGAAAGTCTAAATCTATTCCCCAAGAGTACAACCAATTTGTCTGAAGGCTGGCCTGGCTTCTCGCTTGGCTGACGGCTAGGGAATTCCTGAGAGAGAGAGAGAGAGACAAGTAGGGATGGCGGGGGCGGAGAGGGAAGAAAAATGGGGGAAAGGGGAGGACGGGAAAAGAGGGAGGCAAGGAGGTAGGGGGGGGGTAAATTAAGAATCCCTTTGCCACCCACTCAGCCTTGAAGGGATATGAATTTTCAAGCCGACAGTTCAAGAGTTGAAAAGGAACTGTGGTTTCGCTGTAGCTCTTAATCATCTACCCCCGATACGGATGTGAACTTTTTTCAAGATGTAAAAAAATGGCTTTACTCACCTGTGAATTGAGAGAAATGCCAATCGAATCTGGATAAGTTTGCCTACGTACCACTGTTTCGAGCGCCAGAATGAAA
>JAHWFP010014927.1:15244-39258 GCA_023313725.1 Lithobius niger | reverse complement strand
TGCCCGGCATGGCATTCTCCGGACATGGCGTCTCCACTCCCAACTGGCGTGACCCTTCTCTAGCTTGAGATCTGTGAGCTGTGCTGTGGATGCTTTGAGCTGGGGGGGTTTTATGCTGGATAGGGGGGAAAGCGCGGACGTCGAGGATAGCTGCGGGGGTCTGATTGGTGGAGGGCCTCGAGAACAATGGAAAGTGGGAGGAGAAGTCGGTTGAACAAAGGAACTGGGTGCAGAGCCGTTTGAAGGAGTAAGGACATGTAAAGACGGAAAAGATAGGCCTGTTTTGAGTTTCACTCAATTGAACTTTGGGAAATAGGCCTTTACTTGGTATTATTGGCTACGGATTGAATATTTACATGATTGCAACGTGATTTGGCTCTTGTTAAAGCTTATTACTTTGGCTTGGGTAATGCATAGAGCATTACTATTAAATTAAAAAAGCTTTAACTGTAAACTGCAGTGTTAAACACCACAACTACTTTTGGCTGGGGAGGGGGGCAAAAATAGGGGATTCGGAGTTTTTGCACAGTTTGACTTTCGGAAAGGGGTTAAACAGATCTTTTTAAGAATTCTTTTAGTGTTTAATAGTAGATCAAGCTATTCGTAGGTTTTGGTAGGTCTCAGTCAGGCTAGAGGAGAACTAAAATAAACATATATACACTGAAAAATTCGTGTCCGGTAGAATGCCAGGTCGTAATACGTTTATACGTTTGGACATATGGTAGCGTTTCTGGGGGTAAAAGATTATTATAAAAAGGCTAAGTAAATGAATAAATAGGTTAGCTTAGTTATATGTTAAAACGCATAAAGTTAAATTGGAGGTTTGAACCTTAAAGTTAACGGACAATGTTTGATCTAAGTGGAAATTTTTCATAGTAGTTGCGATCGTTCAAACACAATAAAAAATATCACATTTCAAAAATGGTTGTCATTATATGGACACATGGTTCAGTACCTTTCTCCTAAAACACAACTAAGCTAGAGTTTGGGCTTTATGCCCGAAAAAAAGAGTAATGAAAGTACATGAATACAGAGTTCAAATAATAGCAATGGCGGCCATGAGGCAGTAGCGCTGTTGGTGGTTTTGGTCGATCTTCAAATGTAGTTTTAATGGTCTTCCAGGTGGAAAGTTCAAAATTGGGCTTCCCCAAGAGTCTTGTATTTGGACAGGCTATTAAATGTCGAAGAGTTCGTGAGAATCGGACCATTATTGGAAAAACGGCCAGTTATGCCTCAGCGAGGCATTTGGATGCCTCAAGAAAAAAAATTTCAAATTTTCCGGAAAACAGGCGTTTTTCGGTGGCGCTCGTTTACACCCTAAACAATTTTTTCTTTCTAAAGAAAAAAAAATCCTCCTTTGGCACTCCAGCCTACTACAAAAAATGGGTCAAATACTTCCTGGAAAAAGGAAAAATGTTGCTCCATGAACACGAATGAATGAAAAAAATAATAAATTACATTTTTTGAAGTAAAATTTTCTGCTTTAGTAACCAAAGAAAAATGTAAAAAAAAAGCTACCAACGGCCCTATTTTTTCTTCAGTGTTTGGCCTAACCAAAACTTGATAGTGAACTAGCCTATACAAAAAGGTTTGGCAAAGACTTACATTGCATTGGTTTAATATGTTTGCTGTTGGCGTGCTGAATATCGGTATTTAAAAAGTGGCATTGGAACCTGGCCACGTAAATGTGGTTTTTCAATAGTTTTTCTTAAACATTCAGTGTGGGGAGTTTAGTTTTATTTTTATCATTACGGGCATTTCTTGCCAAGTAACTTGGGAAATATTTAAGCTTCCAACTAGACATCAGCAGCTTTCAAACACTGTCTGAACATGTTTAAAATGGTGTAGCTTAGGCCTATTCGAATGTCAAAATAGACAAAATTTTGGTTAAGTTACCTACTCCAACACCACTTTTTAAAACTGGCACGCGTAGTAGGCTAGGCTATCGATAAAAAAGATCCTATATCAATGCTTTAACATGTCAGCAACATAAAATGAAACTATGCAAAATAGCATGTTTTTTCTTACATAGGAGCATTTATGCATTCATGCCTAAAAAAAATAAAGTTTGGTTACGTACCAAACCTTCCTCCATGGTGACATACAAGTGACAGAAAAAAGCTCTTATCAGCAGTCCCTATAATTTTCCAGCCCATACTATGAAGCTAAAAATTGCGCTACTGCATATATAAACTACGAAACATAGATTGAACTTCCTAACCCGATTTTGTGAAATTTTCCTGGTAAGAAAAAAAATAAGCCTAGTAAAAATAATTACGCTATCGATTATCGACTTACACCAATTTTCACAATGTTACGGCAACCAAACTTCTTTTTCTTAGGCAACAGTGCAACTATGCCAAATATGCTAGAATATTTTTTATTGG
Source organism: Lithobius niger (assembly GCA_023313725.1). NCBI lineage: Eukaryota > Metazoa > Arthropoda > Chilopoda > Lithobiomorpha > Lithobiidae > Lithobius > Lithobius niger. The sequence continues at coordinate 36,871 of JAHWFP010014927.1, read as the reverse complement.
CTAGGCCTAATTACAATGGTTTTTTTTTTCAATTGAAAAATAGTCTTCGTTAACCAAACCCGATTGCGAACCAAGCATTAAAGCAAAATAGAGTTGTTTCTAGGCCTGTCCTAATAATTTCAAAAAGCCAACAAAAAACAACATCAGCAGTAGCCTAAACAAACAGAAAACTATTAACGAGATATAATGTTATCTAGTTGTAGAAGTAAAATGTATGTAGCTTGCTTTCATGGTTCCTTCCAGTGATGCGACTCAACTGGTGTGTACCTGCCCCGCTGTAAATACCACCATATCTCGTAATATGGCAGGACAACATACCCATCTGAAGGGAGCTTGTTTTTGGTTCGAAGGAATGTCGCTCCATGAAATAGCATATACAGTATCTTAGTAAAAAAGGTGGCTTAATCTTACTCTACTGCTCTAGGTTAGTTTTTATGTACATTTTGGCTGTTGGCTTATTTCGTACTTACTTTCCAATTGCATATAGTCAACATTCTTGTAGATTGACATCAACGTCATTTTACTTTTTACTTTTCCAGTGGCCTTTTACTGGCACCTTCTTCAGGCCAAACCCAGAATTCTGCTCGCAACAGCTCCAATAAACAGGACATTTCTTAGAGCTGCTGCAAGCAAAATTCTGGGTTCGGTCTGAAGAAGGTGGCAGTAAAGTCACTAAAAATTTGCCAGTAATTGACTATTGAACGATATTTGGTATTGCGTGAACCTGCTGTGCGAGTAAAGTCAATATTCATCGACAATATCTGTTGTGAACTCATATCTTCAGGTTTTTCAAGTACATTAAGGGCCCCCCGCACACTAGGCGGCCAAAAAAACATGGCGATGTGCTGCGCGGCCACTTCTGTTTTCCTTTGATAATTCTCGATGACGTGGTTAAAAATGAATGCGGTCACCTGCACGCGCCGCCCGGGATCCCAATGGCCGTTGCGCCCTGGTTACTTTCTCATTGGCCTCAGCGACCTGGTTGCCTAGTGCGAGGGGGCCATACGTGTGCTTCAGTTTTGTGGTTTCATAGTTTCAAATATAGCCTATGTGGGATAATAATCAAAACTGATCTCGGCAGCATAAAATACATTAGCTTGGTTCCATTTCGCAAACTTCAATTCAATAGACGAAATGATGTTTTTTAAATGCATTTTTCAAAACAAATTTTGACACCCATGCTTTCTTAAGCAACCTTTCACATAAATTGGGGCAAATAATGCATAGTACAAATTAGGCCTTAATAAAAAAAAATTTTCTTGCTTCCGGTATTGGGTGAGAAAAGTTGGAGGGGGGGGGGAGGATTTTATGTCCTCCGAAAACTTATCACCACTTTGTTTCTTACTTTACGTAAAACGGTGAGAAAAGTGAGAAATGGTTAAAATGTAGGGATGCACCGAATACAAAATTTGCCGAATACCGAATATACAACATACTTAAGTTGCCGAATACCGAATATACAACCGAATAGTTAAGTTGCTGAATACCGAATATATAACCGAATAGTTAAGTTGCCGAATACCGAATATACAACCGAATAGTTAAACTGCCGAATACCGAATTATTCGGTTCTGTGCCGAATAATGGCCGAATAGGCCGAATACCGAATTATTCGGCCGAATACTTGACCGAATACCTGTAATTTAAACATATTTGATCATTTTTTTCCTTCTTTTAGAAATGTCAGAAGACAATTCCTCACAAACCAAAAAGTAAATGCTTAGCTTAACGTTCCTACATTCACACAATTACATAAATTTATACTAAAAAATATTTGGCCGAATACCAACAAATCTTAACACTATTTGGCCGAATACCGAATATCACTATTCGGCCAAAATCAGTATTCGGCCGAATACCGAATATCATTATTCGGCCAAAATCAGTATTCGGCCGAATACCGAATAGCACTATTCGGCCAAAATCAGTATTCGGCCGAATACCGAATACTTGAATTTTTGGCCGAATAGGCCGAATACCGAATAATTGCCGAATATTCGGTGCATCCCTATTAAAATGGAGAGAAATGTTTAGTAAAAAAAACCTTTCGGTAAGGTTTTCTTTTAAGGATTTTACCACCTTGGCTCGTATTTTTTGCAGGGTAGATTTTCTTCCCCCCTCCCCCTTGTAGCATGACTATAAATAATGGGCCTCGCCACCCAAAACAAGTAAAAAAACTACTAAGATAAGCCCAGTAAAAAAAAAGCCAGGTCTGAAGGGAACAAAATTCCAATTACACTGTGGCCAAAGTGAAGAATTTATAATTTAAAAGTATTATTTCGAAGTCAAATAGGTGGAACAAAACTATTTTTTAAGTCAAACAGAATTTTTTATGTTCCTCAAAATAAAATAAAAATGACACCAGATTGAACTAAAACCTTTCATTTCCATTTCTCAAAATATGCACATTTTATGAATTACTGTATATCATACACGGATATTATCATGTCGGTACCACAAGTGAATGATGCACTGATTTATCACTTTAACATACGATTACCTAGGCTACCAATAACGTAGCGTAAAGATGTATGCAATGTTTCCAATTCATAAAGATGTATGCAGCTAGCATCTCACAGCTAGTCCAAGCTGAGTAGTATCTTAAAGTAATTACGTTGATCAAATAAAACACACAAGAAAACAATAACTGTATTAGATCTGTCGGTCACTTAGCCACACAGTTCTGCCATCCATTCTACTCCCGGTATTGCGAGGTCGGTTAAGGTCAAAGCCAGCCAGCATGAAGAACACACCACGACACGACGATGTACGATTATCGCGTGCCACACAGAACGTCCTCATCGTTCGTCGAAATGTAGTGTTTCGTCATCAGCAGACCTTTAAACACAGCTCACCTTTCGGATCACATTCGTATGCCAACAGAAATTGTATGCACTGCTTCAGAAATTCACAGCAACTGCAGCAACACAAGGCTTCGCCATTTTGGACCAGCAACTCCTCCAAGTTTTAAAAGCAAAGACAGCTGGGATTGGGTAGCTAAGGTTCACGTGATCCGTATTTGAGCAATCGGATTAGTTAACACAACAGCAGGTAGGAGCGTCGCCAACGTTTGTATGGCCTTTTCACCGCGCCTGCGGCGCACGCACACAACTTTCAAAATTCCGAAGTCGGGTTCCTATAGTTACCATGGAAACTATATTCAAAACTTTTGACGACTATTATTAAACCAGCAAATTATATTCACTTCAGTCTTGTGATTAATGCTACTAGTTTAAATGAATAACAAGCGATACATGCGTTTGTAAAAAATAAAAATACTATAATTACAAACGCGAATTTGCGGCCAATTTTTTTTAGTCTTACTGATACGTTTTTGATCGCATTACAGCCTTTTAGGCAGAAAATTATTGCTCGCTATTGCAGTTATAGTTAAAGGCTGAGCCAGCAAATCTGGCGCCATGCCAGTTGTTCACAGGGCCGGATTAAGTGGGGTGCTTTGGGTGCTGCACCGGGCCACAGGCCTTACGGGAGTCTCTCGGTCACAGAGTAATAAAATAGGTACAATTTTAAATACATTTTTTTAACCTTTACTGTTTTTACAAAAAAATTGTTAAAAAAAAGAAAACTTTTTTTATGGGACTGGAGGAGGTGGGGGGGGGGGGCAGGGCCACCAGGGTCGACGCTAGAATAAATTTACTGGGGAGGCTGCAGTGGGGGCAGCAATTTTAGCCGGGAGGGGAACCGAAAAATTCTACTTTTGCGGTCCCCCCAATAATAGAATAAAAGTAAAAATAACAATCTTGCAATTCTTTCTCACACCCAAAGTTCTTAACTGTTTTCTACACCATTTTTTTTGGAATAGTTTTAAATTCAGCTGAAAAAAGATGATTTTTCAATTCTCACAGTAACAACTTCTAGGCTCCATTGATGTGACCTCAAGTCTTTCCTGTCATTGGGAAATAAACCAACATAGTTTTCTTAAGTAACCAGAATTTTTTTCGTTTATACGTTTGATTTCGAACTGATGGTGGTGGTGGGGGGGCAAAATGTTAGTGGGGAAGCCCCCCCACCCTTCCTTTAGCGTCGTCCCAGTTGGCCACAATAAATCTTACCACTAAGCCTCTACGAGGTGTAATCACCGGCCCTGGTTGTTCATCCAGTGAGAATTCATGACTTGGTCGGATATGGAATATGGCCATATCTGGCCAGATCTGGAAATTCATCCATATCTGGGAACTCTTGACCTGGCCAGATCAGGAACATCCAGATCTGGCAGTTGCCGTATCTGGCCAGATATGGAAAGTCATCCAGATCTGGGAAGTCCTGTTATGGACATATCTGGCCAGATATGGAATATCCAGATCTGGTAGTTATCAGATCTGGCCAGATATGGGTACAGATATGGCCATATCTGTCCATATCTGGGCCAGATCTGGACTTTTCGTAGGGGACTGCCTGATAACTGACTAAATAACTCTGCGGCTGTGGGAACTGGGTAGTGGTCTACCTCTAGCTGAGGGTTAACGGTGGTTTTATAATTCCCTGTGACACGTATGTCACCGTTCGGTTTATGAACTATGACCATAGGAGTCGCCCACTCAGACACACAGCCTCCAGAATACCCAGGCCAACAAGGCGCAGGATTTCCTGGTTAAATCGTTCTTTTAATGCAAGGGGGACGGGGCGAACTCGGCGATAAACCGGTTTCGCATCAGCCTTCAACTGTATTTTGACTCTGTAATTTTTGAATTTTCCAAAGCCGGGGCCAAAAAGCTACTCGCAATACAGAAATCCAATCTTTGCCAGATAAATCTGACTTGTAATGTTTGGAAACCATAGCATCTAAATGCTCGGTTTGGCCATTTACAGTTACTTCCAAGTGTGCGAGTTTATAGAGTCTGGAGTATTTTGTAATGGCACATTGGAAAAGGATTTGTTATACCAGTCCATGGAGATGACTGTTCCATCTGCACCGGAATCTAGTGCCATTATTAACTCGCTTCCGTTCAGAGTGACTGGAATGTACCATTTAGATATTTTCATTTGGTTAATAACTACTCTATTAGTTTGTTCAGATATGCTGCTCACTCAGATGGTGTTTTGCAAGCAGTAGTCCTCTACGGACTCTAAATCAGTAGTTGAATCATCAAATTTGTTATTTATGTCACTACTTTCAGTTTCAGAATCACTAATTTCTTTTTTGGTAAGCAGATTAACCTTTTTGCAGTAGCTGTACTTATTTTTAGCCTTACTTTTAGGATGATTTTGAGTTTACTTTTGTTGCATTTGCACTAAGACTTTTCCTACAGACTACCTTTAGGTGTCCTTTGGTATGACACCAGCACAGATGTAATCCTTGTACTTACATCTAGACTTAAAATGGCCGCCGCGTTCGCAGCAAAAACAAGTGATATCCGAACCTGGTTTAAGTCGAAACTTGAAGTTGAACTTGGTTGAAGTTTTGTTTCTTTTCATGACATAATTTACATATTTGATGGTTGAACGTATTTCTACTTGGTCTGCCTCTGCAGATTCCAGTGACAGAGCAAGAGGCAGTGTTTCAGATAAACTTAACATTTTCTTCAAAAGCTCCATTTGGATCCTCTCTTGACAATATTCCACCAATGAATCTATCCCTGATCATTTCACAATAATAATAATGTTCTTAATTTTGTCAAAGTCACAATGTTTAGTTAAAAGCTTAAGAGCTGAAACCTATTGATTTATTGATTCATCAGACTTTTGAGCTCTTCTGACGAATTTCATTCTTCTGACACTACAGAAGGAAGCGGCTCCAAATCGTTATGCCTTAACTAATTCATCATAAAAAAAATTGGTTGGACGTACCTTAGGGGAAATAATATTTGGAATTTTATCAAACATTACTCTCCCCATTGATGCCATCAAAATATCCAGTTTATCAACATCAGCAACTTTACGTGCAAAATAATCTATGCTTGTTGAGTATTTATCCCACGTATCACATTCACTATCAAACTCAACAAACAGGCTAGACGGTTTTGCCATATCGTCTGAGTCTGTATCGTTAGCACTTAGGCTAAGATTAGGGTCAATAAATAAATAAGTCAATAATTTATTTATTGCAACGTCAACTACGTCGTTTGCTAAAGTAACGTCTGTAATTACGGCCACTACAGGTGGTACATAAATGTCACCTACAACTGACATACGTATGTCAACCAGTAATAAGCTGTAACAAATTACTAACAATTTAGCAAAATTAAATTACTAAAGCCACTCGAGACCATAATTAGCCTAAGCCTAATTAGAAATTCATAGCCTACCTAATTTTACAATTTGCTTGCCAAAAAGTTTCGTAATTTGGATTTAAACACCGTTATTTAACCACTTCTGTAGCAAAAAAAAAAATACACCACCGGCTTAAGCAGCCTGCAAGCCGAACAAGTTTGACTAAATTTAACAAGGTAATTAACTTGATAATTTACCTCACAGCCAGCCAGTGTAGAGATAAAGGCACATCGCTATGCTAAGGCCCAATTTATTTGTGTTTTGTCAACTTATCCTAATTATAGTATGATAGGTGCAAACGGCCAACGCGTTGCATCGGGACACAAACCTTGTACAAATTGTGTATTAGCAAAGCAATCTTTCTCACTGTTCTAGCAAATAAGGAACGAATTTTTAACTACAATGAATTCGAACCACTCACAGTTCCACTCACTCAAACAACAGTTTTTAGATTTAAGATTTAAAATAATTCCCATTGCCTAAATAGTGAAATTGCCAACTCACCAAATTTGGAGCACTGAAGATGGTTGGTAGGGGGAATAATTTAAACTAAATCTTAAATAATACTCCACTGGGGTGGCTCGTTCCCATTCTGGACTGTCCTGGCGGTAGCCTATTGCGTGGTGTTCCCCCAGCAGAGTAATGACAAGTACACAACTTAATATAAGCACAGGAATGGACGTGTTTATTAGGCTACACGGCCTTTTATAACAAGTGGTCATATGACCAATGCAATGGTGACATCTATGGGAATCGGTACATATCAGTAGTTTAAGTATGGCATACTAACCTAGTAGTAGGTTAGTCTGGGTCAGGTTAACAACAGGGAACTAAGGATTGCTAAATACTGTGGTGCCACAAGTGACGACACCACACGCACGATAAACGCAAGGTTCATCTTCCTCGAAACCAAAACCAGATACTGAAATGTTGTTGGGATTTTCGAATGCCGCGATGTTGGATAAAAGAACGGGGTATTTATCTAACATGCGAAAAATAACTCTTATACATGAGGGATGTAATGTTTCGTATCCCAGTCATGTTGCGAAGATACGCTGACCAGTATATCAGGGTTTATTTTCAGATGGTTGGGGTGGGGCACATAACCTTTTCCGGCAAACGGCCTATAGATTCTAACACATACTTCGGTACAAACGCAGTGCTTGACAACCCATCCACTTCCTTCTATGGCAAACTGTCCAATACTATGCAGAATCTTGTTTAACATTTCGGAGAGACCTCCTTGCTCCCCACTTGTTGGGAATTTAAATATGCTTTAATAGTTTCTGTATTATCCGTCGCTTTTTCGGAGAGAATGCATAATCCAGTTTGAGCTTTTATGTTTACCATAAGACATCGACATTGTTCTAAAAGATTCCAATATTTGTCCTCGTGCCGTTCCAACAAAAGGGCTCGTAGTGCATTTCATCCGACTTAAAATCCCGCTTGAAAGTCAAGAAACAGTTGTTGAAAGCACCGCGCACTAGATCACAACCTCCTAAAACCAAGCAGAACGGCCTCACCTCGAGTTCGGTATCGTCGGTCACCTCTGTCTTGTCTTTCAAATCATGAATCATGTAGGACAAAGCCCAGTCGATTCTGGTATTCTCTATTATAGGTACGTCTAGAGATCTGACGTTGTTTACTACAAGGTTGAAATTTGCAGGTACTTGAGAAAGTATTCCTTTCTTCAACATAGGTTCGAGTTTAGGAAAAGACAAAATTTAAGTCTCTTTTTTGAAAATTCCAATTTCCTTTCCACGTTGTTTTACAGCCCTGCCACACTTGTGCCGCTTATAAGCGAGACCGTCCGAGTAAGTCTTACCGCACGATTTGCAGGTTACGTTACATTTTCCTTCGTGACGCCTTTCGTGCCTCCATTTATAACTCTTGTCCCTGAACGTTTTCTCGCAGTATTGGCACGAGAAAATCTCAATGGCCAACATTGGAAGATCATGATTTTTTTCTTCATCGATTATCGTTGGTCCTTTTTTTTTTTTATCTTCGATGTCGAAACCAGCCATTCGTTCATCGGAAGAGACGAATGGAAAATTCTGGTATGAACCGTAGCTCGTTCCAAATTGGGAAAATACTTCCAACATGCTTCACGGTAATATACAGGGTGGTCCACAAAAAACTGACGACTCAAGATTTTCTATTTTCTAAGTCCAACTTTTCTAGTTAGCACCCCTCAAAACCAGGAGTTCCCGTTTCTTTATTTGATTTCTGTCTTATCCTGGTTCTGAAGGGTGCTAACTAGAAAAGTTGGACTTAAAAATTGTTGGGTCGTCAGCTGTTTGTGGATCACCCTGTATACAGCCAAGCTTGATTTTTTCAGGCGTAATCATTTTTCCATCGCATCGGTTGTATTGCACCAAGAATTTATCGTAGGAAAAAGAGAGTCCTCCGTAATCGAGACAAGTAAAGTTTACCACGAAAGGCTTCTGCAAATGATTTGCCACCTCTTCGCTATAAAAACTCAACTTTGCATTTCTTGCACTGGAACCTCGAAACCACGTCGTACTTGGCAGCCATGTCTGATATAAAGATCTACGGAATTATCCGCGCCTTTCATACCCACCGCTTATGCCAGGGGTTTGTATCAAATGCCCCACCAACCCATGCGCTGCAAAGTTAAAGAGCAATTACATCTATTTTTACATGCATGTTTTACTTTTGAATCACTTACACAATAATTAAACACAAAAATTGCGGTAAGAATACGTTACTTACGTTCGATACAACAATTTAATTACTGCATCACCAAAATACGATATGGAGACCGTCATTGTCTTGCTGGAATGCGCAGAAATTAATGCCGCCAGATGTAACTCGTCGATTTCGACTCGCAGCCGATTGAGATAGCTCTGTAGGCTGCGAGAGTTCAATCGCCCGACGGCCTTAGCTCAAATCGACAGTAGTCGGCCAGTTAAGGCCATCGGGCGCTTGAGCTCTCACACCCAACAGAGCTATCTCAATCGGCTGCGAATCGAAATCGAAGAGTGACATCTGGCGGCATTAATTTCTGTGGGTTCCAGCAAAACAATGGCGGTCTCCTTATCGTGTTTTGGTGATGCAGTAATTAAATTGTTGTATCGGACGGACGTAACGTATTCTTACCGCAATGATTGGGTTTAATTATTATGTAAGTGATCCAAACGTAAAACATGCATGTCCAAGGATGTAACTGCCCTTTAAAGATCGTATCCCCTCCAACACCTCCGTAAAAAAAAATACGCGCACAGGTGAAAAATGACATAACTAGCAACACCACTGTAGAACAAAAAACCTGCAAACAAAATACTCAAATAGGAGTACGGTAACAAATGACATAATGCTGGGGTTTTCTGGAGGGGCTGTTCAAAACGGGCTGTTTTTTCCTTTTTTCCCAATTCGCAGGTAGCATACGGAAACATTTAAGGTAGCAATAGGCGTGCAGTTGCTAATTCATCATCAGCATGAAGTTTAGCATGCAGTTTGCTAATTCGTCATTCGCATGCAGTTTGCTCATTCGTCATTCGCATGCAGTTTGCTCATTCGTCATTCGCATGCAGTTTGCTAATTCGTCATTAGCATGCAGTTTGCTAATTCGTCATAAGCGGGAAACCTCCCAAATAAACCTCCCACTCAAGTAAACCTTGGGGCCAATCCGCATTCCGCAGGGGTTTGTAATGTAATATTGGTGCTTCATACCCATTCTCGTGTGAAAGGAGACAGCAGGGCCGGGGCCACTGACGCTGTTCCCAAGTTTAAAGAACAGGTTTTTTTTTAAATTATCCACTAAAAGAGTTTTGTGGTCTCTTCAGAAAAGGGCTTAAAGTCCACCCTGTCCAGACCTCGGCGAAAGGCGAGAATGGACTCGGACTGGACCAGCTCAGAAGGTAGAGAATTCCATGGTGTGACAACCCTCACCGTAAAACAGGATGCGCGAACGTCCAGATGTGACCTTGGTTTCACCAATTTATAACAGTGACCCCTTGTACGTATTTCCTGTGAAAGCTCGAAGAAAGGCACATCAACTGGAAGAAAACCCCTTAAGATTTTAAATACAAGGATAAGGTCTGCTTTAAGACGACGAAGTTCCAAGGGGGTAAGTTTCTGAGACGAGATGGACAAGTTAAAGTTCGAAAACCTGGAAGGGATGCCATGAAATGGCGCTGGACAGACTCCACGTGATCTATGTCTCTCAATAGATACGGCGACCAAACCGGGCTGGCATCCTCCAGGAGAGGTCGGACATACACCTTAAAGGCATGTACCAGGATCCCAGCGTCACCCGATGTAAAGACACGTTTAATAACATGAAGTCGGCCGAGAGCTGAGTTTACAATATAATCAGTGTTTGGACTGTTTTAAGGTTGAGTCAAACAAAACACTCAGACTCTTTGCCTCAAAGACACTTCGCAGTACCGCCCAATGTAAAGTATAGGGATGTTGAAAGTTTCGGTCGCCAATGTGGAAAGCCAGACACTTTGTCAAAGAGATTGGTAGTTGCCATTCAGTTGACCAATCCAATACACCATTTATCTCACCCTGAAGAAGCTCAGTGCTGCCTTTATCTACAATAGGGGTGTAGCAAAGCAAGTCATCCGCAAACTTACTCTGCTCTCATGAGTCATTTATGGGGGAGAGGTCGTTTAGATAGAAAATAAAAAGCAGCGGGCCCAGGACAGAGCCCTGTGACACACCACTGACAATGGGAAGTGTGGTGGATAGATTCTCACCCACAACGACCGACTGGGTTCTATTTGAGAGGAAGGCCGCAATCCATCCTAAGGTTAGGCACCCAAGGTTGGAGTTTTACAAGTAGTCTTCTGTGCACAACAGAGTCAAATGGCCTTCCTGAAATCGAACAAGAAAACGTCTGTCGGGATACCAATGTCCAGAGTCTCAGTCCAGCAGTCCAGAGCTTTGAGGAGCTGAAGTATGGTTGATCTGCCCGGCATAAAGCCAAACTGGTCATTCTTAATGAGGTTGTGTTTCTCAGTGAAGATGAGCATATGCTGTTTAATAATCTGTTCCATGATTCTACAAGGAACGACAGTCAGTGAAATTTTTAGGGTTTGCCGCTTTACCCTTTTTAAAAATGGGGACAACCTTGGCAGTCAGCTAGGAAATTGGAAGGGTACCCTTAGAATAGTTAAATTAAAAATAATGCTAGAGGTCTACAAATACACGGCCTAGTTTCACGATAGATGCTTTCAACGAGGTTAGATGTTCCAAAACAATTGAAGGGGTAAAAACCACGGGACAACCAAATAAGTTTGGCGACATGGTAAGTTATTGTCAATGATATTATGTGAATTAAAACAAGGAGTTAGAGAGATTTGCCTTAGAAACGGGGCAAGTGACAAAAACACCATCTTTCAATAATAGTACGGAGGATATACCTAAAATTGTGCATTTTTATCATAAAAGCATGAAACTTGGCAGGAATGTTGTTTACATCAAATTAAGAATTTTAAGTGTTGTAGGCATTCTCCTAAATTGCTAGAGCCGCCATATTGGAAAATGGCGGCCCAATAGTCTAAAATTGTGCATTTTTATCATAAAAGCGTGAAACTTGGCAGGAATGTTGTTTACTTAAAATTATTAAGAATTTAAGCATTGTAGACATTCTGCTCAATCGCTAAGCCGCCATATTGGAAAATGGCACTCAAATTACTTGTTTTTCGTAACTCTGAAAAACAGCCCGAAATAGACATGTTTAAGATTTTCTGAAAGGTGGCGATCTATTCTTTCCATCAATCCTAACCAGTTTTGTTAAAATTGCATAGCAACCGTCCTACACCCATTTAAAGGCGAAGAGGTAATGGCGTAAGCGGCAAAAGCGTATGAAGATTTTCGAATTCAAAGTGCTCTTGCGAGCCCTCTAGTAGCCCGAAATGGATATGCTTAGGATTTTCTGAAAGGTATGGATCTTTTCTTTCCTTCAAACCGAAATTGTTTAGCTTAGGTAAGAATACAAAAATGAGATTACAATGGCACTTTGAAATTGAAACTAGCCGCTACACCAATTACAGCTACACATTTAAATGGGTGTAGGACGGTCCCTATCTAAGCGAAACAATTTTTGGCTAGGATTGATGGAAAGAATAGATCGCCACTTTTCAGAAAATCCTAAGCATGTCAATTTCGGGCTATTAGAAGGCTTGCAAGAACACTTTAAATTCGAAAATCGCCATTCGCTATTGCCGCTACGCCATTATCTCTTCACCTTTAAATGAGTGTAAGACAATTCCTACCTAAGTTAAATAATTTTGGTTAGGACTAATGGAAAGAATACATCCCCACCTTTCAGAAATTTCTAAGCATGTTTATTTCGGGCTATTAGAGGGCTATTAGTGGGTGTAGGACGGTCCCTACCTAAGGTAAAAATATTCGGTTAGGATTGATGAAAAGAATAGATTCTATCCTTTTAGAAAATTCGAAGCACGTCCATTTTGAGCTATTAAAGGGCTTGCAAGAGCGCTTAGAACACGAAAATCACTATAACAATTAATTGAAAAAAAGGAGCGTCCTTGTGAATTACGGGTGATAATACTTTAAATACGATTGTGTGGTTCAAAGGTTGCTCTTACGTAAAAGATGTATAATCCCTTTCCTGTCCAGAATTGTGTGCTGAACGTTTTCGCTTCACTTTATGCTTTTGATTTGTTGACGGTTACGAAGTTACAGCCCGAGAACCGTTTGGGTGAAGAGTAAATCATCCCCTCCCCACCCCTCGGGGGGGGGGGGGGGGTGACCTTGCTATCATATAGCTTTTTTTCAGTTACCTTTCATGTGCATCCATACCAAACTACAACGCTTTTCACTAAAAGTGAACAATTCCTTCAATTTTGAGCACTATAAAAAAACCTATTATTTACATTACGGCATATACTATGCATTAATAATGATTCATTAATACCACTCGGTTGTGTTTAGTATACCATTGGAAAGGAAATTTCAAGAAGAACAATAAAGGAAAAGTGTATAATTTTACTAACTGTGAAAGGGAATTCATGTTTCAATAAATAACATTGAAAGTGTCGAATTCGGGCAAATGGCGTGTTTCCATTAATCATATTTTAGTATTATTTTGATGTGTTATTTACAATTGCTTTCAAGGGCGAATGCCGTTGGTTTTATCTTTGTACTAATTACTTCAAAGTAAAGTCACAAATTTAGGGGCCTATTAAGCCATAAGTAAGCAAATCGTATAATAAAAAATATTCATACTGTAACAGTAGCTACAAGTAAGATTTTCAGATAAAATGGTTGTTCATGTGAAAAGTTATTTCAGTTTTTTTGGAAAAAAAAAATTACGAAAAACAGGAAGAAAAAAAGAAAAGTTCAATCCGTTGATTCGTTCAGGAGTAATGAGAAAACACTTAATTTGACTACCATTTTGGCTGCCCATTTCCAATTCCATTTCCATTTCCAAGTAATTCAGGAGAATGCCTTCAACGCTTAAAATTCTTAATTTTATGTAAACAACATTCCTGTCAAGTTTCATGCTTTTATGATGAAATTGCACAATTTTAGACTATTGGCTGCCATTTTTCAAAATGGCGACTCATAGCAATGCAGGAGAATGCCTATAACGTTTAAAATTATTAATTTTATGTAGACAACATTCCTGTCAAGTTTCATGCTTTTTACGATGAAAATGCTCAATTTTAGACTATTTGGCCGCCATTTTCCAATATGGCGGCTCGTAGCAATTCAGGGGAATGCCTACAACGCTTAAAAGTCTTAATTTGATGTAAACAACAATCCTGCCAAGTTTCCTGCTTTTATGATAAAATGCACAATTTCGTCTAATTTGGGGATATATCCTCCGGACTATAAGGGAGGGATGGGTCGTACCGACTTTGTTTTAGATTTATAGTATCGGTAAAGGCTAATTGTTGTACCCTCCATAAGAATCCTTTTTTCATTGGACACGTGGTGCTCCTTTAAAGCCATTGAGTAGGCCTTACTGTATGTATTAAACTGCTGGAGGGTTTCAGATGTCCTTTTAGCTTTGTAATTTGTCCATGTTGCAAGCTTTTTCCTACCTAGTTTCAATATGGCAATAGGGGGTTTGGGTTTACTAGATAAAAACTGGGAGTCGAGTACTAGAGGAGACAATGGCATGTTTTAGAATGGCAGTAAAGACAGACCAGCCCTTCTCAATAGAAGTGTTATTCTCCACCGAAACGGACCAATTGATTTTGGCCAGTAAAAGAAGTAGAGCTTGGAAATCAATTTTCCGTCTGGTTTTGGTATTACAGGAAGATGAATTTGCAACATTTAGTTTGAAATTTACTGTATGATGATCACTCTGGCCAAGATTCTGGTCATCATTTGTGAAGATTAAATCCAGTATATGTTGGTCCCTGGTCGGCTCAGTGACGAGTTGTGTAAGGCCAAGCTGGAGTAAGTCACTCAAAAAGGTCTGCTGAACAGCATTTGTCGAACGTATAGACATCCAATCCCCAAGAACTAGACATGTTGTGTCATTCACCACCGAACTAATGAAAGTGGACATTGAAACGATGGAGGCCTGATCGTAGCAGTTTAGAATGTAACACAGGACACACTTGGTGCCCGATGGGACCAAGGTCGCCACCAAAGCCTCAGCATTAGTGGAAGCGTGGAAAAAATAAATGTCAATGCACTGCCTGTAGATCAGACAGATGCCTCCCGCCCTGGAGCCGCGATCCCTCCGAAAGACACAGTAAAGACTGCTATTCAACACCATGGAATCAACAAATGAGTCAGTCAACCATGACTCGACAATGAAAAAAAGATCGACAGTGCCAGAAGAGAGGAGGTCATGGAAGTCGCGAAAATTGGCGACTAAGCTTCTAGCATTTATAAGTAAACAATTAAGGTGTTCATGGGTAGCACTAGCGTGCAGTGGCCTGTACAAGGGCATTTTCCTTTCCTTGGTTGGGCGATTGGCATTTGCCCTCTTAAATGTCCCATTTACATGTCCAAGTTTACCTGGTTTTTGCACAAAACTTTCGAAAGGACAGTCTGAAGGGAAAGTTTCCCCTACGGGTTAAATGTATTCCATCTCTAGCTAACAGGGAATGATCTTAAAGTATTTGGTTGTCCATAGAGATGAAGTTAAAATTTCTGGCAACACATAGCTTCCGTTGTACGAGTTAGTTTGTTGTATCTGAATGTCTTCTTCAAGAAGGTGACATTGCAATCTCGGGAACAGCCCTAAAATTCATAGTTTTGCATTTGGTTGTTGGTCAATTATTGATTGGCATAAGGCTGAGAATTGCTGCCCAATATCCTCTGGTTCATTGTATGTAATGTTGTTGGATCCCGCAGAAATTATTTTATGTGAAGTCATCATGGATTTCAAGAAAATACTGGGAACACATTTTATAAGGTGCTCAATTCTAGCTCCAGGAATCACCCAGTTCATCGTGTTTGTGGCGTTATTGCAGCGCAGAGCACGAGCATGTGAGTTGCCAAAAAAGAGGTGTTTGGATGGACTAACCACCGGAGAATTTTTTGTTTCATGTTGTACGTGTTTAACTTCCACTTCAGCTTGAGCCACCTGTTCCCTGGCTTGCAACTTGTTCCGATTGTTGATGACTTCAACAACCCTCTCAAACTCGTGGAATGGCTGGTCGTTAGTTAGAGGTTTTGTAGTTACATTGGTTGCCGTTTTTGCTGTTCTCTCTAACGTGGTTGTTGTAAAACATTATCCCGATGTCCCGGTTTGGCAGTCTTCCTCACTGTTACTGTCGGTGGAAGTTTAAAAATGTCGCTTTCTTTCTCTCCTTTGGCCTCAGTTGACAGTGTAGCGAGGAGGTGGCTTTTTGAGTGGGTTTCCTCGAGTGAGGTAAGTTTCCTTGAGTGAGGTTACCATTTCGTCATTAGCACGCTTCTGAAAGGAGGTGGGTTTACTTGAGGATTTACTGCTCTGCGTGATTTCGTGTGACTTCCTGTACGACGGCACGGAGGTTTTGTGGAGGGGCTGTTCAAAACGGGCTGTTTTCCCTTTTTTTCCTTACTACTGACGACCATAATCAGACCAACCCACTTTCGCTTTTCAAGCGCGGTTTTATATGCTAGCCTTACCTTGGCTCCAATCAATCAGTGTCGAATTGATTTATTGTTGAATACGTGGAACTGCACGAGTTAAAAGTCCCAAAAGTCCCGGTACTTATTTTAATAATGGTTCCTTTATGCTTGTCAATCAAGGTATTGTTGTATTCGGGAGAGCTTTTGCTTTCTCCGTATTTTGTCCTTGAACTGATCACTATCTTAATTAAATGTGAGCTGCACACCTGAGTGAGAGTGATTGATCGGAGTTTTCGGGAAACGATCAATGATGTCTTAACTTATCTTAATTCAAATCTCTTTTAGAAATTTAAATGGTTTCCACGAACATGCCAATATATAATGCCAATCCTTCAAGCCTTAACAATAGATATAATTGCACTGGTTCAATTTACAGGAACTACGGCGCCTCGGTCTTCAATTAGGCTCCACTTATGTATTCGTTCCACTTGAGCCAATTTTGTGTAAAATAAATAATCGGTTCATGCAAACAGACAATGGTCAGATTTTTTTAATGAAATTTGCCAAATCACTTGAAGCCACAAAAGGATTGTGGAGCTCGAATTAAATCATTCAAAATTATTATGGAATAAAATTACACTTTTTCACCACTGTAAATTTGGAATCCTGAATAGTCAAGAATTCCTACTAAGCATACACCGTGCTGCTGGTAATCAACTAAACTTTAAAAAAAACAACGGCAAATTAAAACATTGTTGCTTCCTTACAGCTAACAAACAACCTTTATCGACGTAACTCAACGAAATAACATTTGATCATTGCCTTGAACCACTACAGGAAGGCAGGCAACCGTAAAAAAAGCAAAAGGATTACGTTAACGACACACATTAGCTTCTTTTAAAAAAAGAATGATTGGGGTGGGGGAATTCCCTTCAACATGGCCACCAAAGTGCACAACACAAAAACAATAACACGCCTGCGTCTAATAGTCTTTAAAATTCCTCATTGCTGTATGGTGACTTTAAATCTCAAGACCGTGGTGCATGAACGAATAAGCCTACTCTCTAACGCAATTCTCTGCTGCTTATGAAAACGGCAGTTAAAAGTTAGGCCTAAAAGTTCTGAGAGCAACAGAATTATTTAAATCCTACCGTAACACAAGCTAACACCTTTGACCTTTAATTGTTATTATTATAATTTTGTAATTAACGATCGCTGCTGCACATAGGTGTGCATCTTGTGCGCCTCACAGTTGTCATCAAAAGCAGCGTAGTTCGTTTATCAGCAGTATTATTGTTAACCTTTTGAATCTTTGGATTATTGTTAAAACCTATTGTTACAGCTGATTTTTTGGCTTGCAGTTGCATGCTTTATTATTACTACCGTAAACAGGTGCCCCCACATCCAAGTTAAAGGCCTGGGACTACCACAATAGCGGGCCCCCCCTTCCCCAACTGAAGTCGTTAAAAGTTTACACTGTTATAATATTCGTCGGCCACAATTGTGCGTAACAAGTTCGTTCATTCATTAATCCGGGCTGCTTACGTTTGAAGGCTTCCCTACCTCCTTACAGTGCTCCTTCTCCGTGCTTGTAGCTTTCGGACTGGTATTGATGTTTGTTGGAAGAATACAAAAAATGCACAATGCGCACAAATTTGATCGCGAAAAAATTTTGTTTAGGCTGTGCGGGCCCCTAGAGTGACGGGGCCTGGGTACAGCTGGTCCACCTGACCCCCCCCCCCTCCCGTTGTGGGGGCCCTGACGGTACTAGCATCGTACCCGGTTTCGCCCGGATTTTGTTGCGGCCGTGGTTTGTTTTGGCTCGTGGTTGTTTCCCAGTTGTCAGTCGATGTTGCCTGAACATTGACTGCGACAGGCAATTTTTCTTCCTGTGAGTTTCCCTTTTCCTCTCATCCTATTCTCGTACTCGGCCCTCTCCTTTCCTTCCTCCCCTTTGCCACACGTAGGCCATAGGCCATTGGCCATTTTTGTTCCTGGAATCCTGTCCTTTTTCCTCCCGTCCTCTACCTCCCGTGTCCAGCCCCTCCTTTTCTGTCGGTTCAGTTAATGCGTAATCATATGATTTGTGGTAACAGACGCACCCCTACCACCCTCCCAATCTCTTTATTTTCTAAAGAGCAGGGCTAACAGACGCACCGCCCCACAACGGGCATTTGCCGTTCAGACCCTCCTCCCCACTCCCAGTTTATCGTTGGTATATCTTTGGCTTGATCAGTCCGCAGTGTGAAAAATAACTACTTCGTGGATGACTTCATTTGAGACTTAACCTCTGAGATGTTCGCACGGAGCAAATTGTTAGTCGAGGCAACAATGTGCCAATTTCATCTTCGTTTCAAGGCAACACCGTACCAGTCACAACTTCTAGCTAAAGAATTGACACACTTCGCTAGTTTACATCGTAGGGGTTCCCGTTTTTCGGGGTTGTGTTCATTTCTGCTATGAGACTTTGGTTTATAATGTAAGATTTTTTTTATCTAGGAAAGTTACTTTGTAATTGTTATAAACAATGCTGTATTTATTGGGGGCAGCACGCTGCCTACCAGCCTTACCAGCGGCTACAGTGGCGTTTTATTCCTTCAGCTATGGCGCACATCTTTAGTACGGGATGCAAACAACGAAAGAGGCTGCAAACAATGAAACAAAAACTAAACGTGGGAGCAAATTGTGGTGTCTTGGCTTACCATACCATGTTATGCTGTATCTCAACTGGCCTTAGCCAGTGTTGTTATAACTGTACCTGCTTGCTGCTAGGTGGCTGTGCTGCCTAGCTTGTGCATACTAATGTAGTTGCACTCTGGGTAATACCAGAGTGCATCATGGTTACCTGAAAAGGCTATAAAGGCTGCAGCCAGGCCCATTATCCTGGCTGCCTGTTAGTCCAACACTTGACTCATTAGTCGTTACTATGAAGGTTATACCCCTTAGGTTATCATGGCTAAAACCCACTGTTAACGGCATACACCACATTTGCGACGAGGGTGGGTTTCTGTTTGACAATCACGCATTTTTTCCGAGCGGTGGCAGCACCGGATGATTAACAACGATTACATCTACGGAGAATTGTTTCATGTGTTCGTAAAGTCAAGATTCGATTACGCGGATTACGTCAGTGTGCGCAGTGATTACGTAACTTCGAGCGTAACTTAGGATTACAACAACCAAACGTGTGCGTCGCTACGCTACGACAATTTACTTCGATTAAAGCTTGCAGCACTATGTCAAATTCGATTCTTTCGCTGAAGGGTTCACTTAGATTCCAGACTGTCCGGGAATTTGAGGGGCATTTTTAGTTGTGCAGACTGTTTGCATGGCTGATGGGCTTATTCCTTCTAAGAAGATTGATTTGGGAAACATCTCAGAACACGACATTTCAGTCCATTCTTTTGGGGGCTTAGTCGGGTGTTGGGTGAATAGTGCGGCCGTTTTTGTTACATTCATTTATATGCATGTAAATTCATTTATATGAATATCCGTAAATGTTTTCTGTAAATGAAAATTTTTTTTGAGGGGGGAGGAGAGTAGTAGAGTAGTCAAAAGTGTAAATAAGATTTATTTATTATATATTTATATATTGTGCCTCTAAGAAGGTGAGGATATATGTTTTATGTAAAACTAAAAATGGACTTACAGGTACTCAAGATTTATGTCTATAGCATATGTTAAAAGGTTAGAATATTGGTGTAACAAATTATGTTGAAAACTAATTAAATGTCACCTGCCTTTTCTTTTATTTAGTAGGGGTGAGTGTGGTGTCTTGGCTTACCATACCATGTTATCCTGTATCTCAACTGGCCTTAGCCAGTGTTGTTATAACTGTACCTGCTTGCTGCTAGGTGGCTGTGCTGCCTAGCTTGTGCATACTAATGTAGTTGCACTCTGGGTAATACCAGAGTGCATCATGGTTACCTGAAAAGGCTATAAAGGCTGCAGCCAGGCCCATTATCCTGGCTGCCTGTTTGTCCAACACTTGACTCATTAGTCGTTACTATGAAGGTTATACCCCTTAGGTTATCATGGCTAAAACCCACTGTTAACGGCATACACCACACAAACGAAATTTTTTTAAATTAGTGATACGTAGCTGAGGCTACTTGGACAGTGATCATTGCACTCAGATTTTTAAGGCGCGTGAACAAGTATTGTAGAGTCATTAAAATGAACACAAAAAAACAGTTTAAAATAAACTTCTATTCACGCTGCCTACAATAGGCCAAAGCCTGTTTCCTAGTTAATTTATAGCCTACATTTGTTTATTTCCAGTGCCATTGTGTGTATGTTTACCTCCACGCTTAGCAAGTAATCCCCTATTCTACAGGCTATATGCTCTGTTCCAACAAAAATATTAATAAAATATTTCGGTGTGGTACAAAAAAATTTGCTGTTTTGACTGTGGTTGCTTATTCTAAACCATGGTTTTTTTCCTGCAATGTTATATCTGCGATGTTTATTCAATGTTTTTCTCACCAATTTGACATAATCATAGTGCTGTAAAACAGTATGTCATCAAAGGATGTAGTGTAAGTGTAAAAAACAAAACAAAAATGATAATGTCTATTTTCTCAATAATTCTAGAACTGGATTACTCCATCGCAACAAGATTTACAGTACCTGTCGCAGTTTTCCACTTCCTGTTCAACCAGAACTCCTCCGGATGCTTATTGACAAGTGAGTTAGCACAGCATCTTGAAACAATGAAATCTTCCTATTTCATCTTTCTTTATATTTTGGACTGTCCTTTTCTTTTTTTCTTTTGACAATTTCTCCCTAATGATTTCCCTGATAAAACTTAGTTAAAAGTCAACGAGTACTGATAAAACAAACGTTTTCACACTCAACAAGTTTTTTCTTGCGTATTAGTAAATTTCTACGTGTACTCCCTTGTTTTTTACATCTGGGTGTTTTGGAATAGGTCCACACAACACACTTTTTTTAATGGTAAAATCCATTTTGCTATGTTGGCCGATTGTTGGCCTATTTTTTTCCTATTTAATTTTGTTACCAGGGAAATCATTTAGGGACATCTTGCATTTTCTTACTTTCAGTTGTGAATTTGGTTCATTACATCACAAAAGTGATGCAAGTATCAAATGCTACCAACATTTCTTAATATCTGCAAAATACCACCAGTAATATATATACTAAAATGGCTTATTTATGCTATTTTGCCCAAAACAAACACTTAATTGTTTTAAAATTATTTATGGTAATTTAGTACCAATTGCTCCTGCCGGTGACACTGCTCTGTGTTGTCACGATATCAACACATGCAAGCAGCCACGATATCACTTATCGCTTGCGCACGATGGTATCAACATTGAGCCTGTTAACCTTCAGTTCGTTTTTACGAAATATTTTCGTTTG
>JAHWFP010014927.1:0-15144 GCA_023313725.1 Lithobius niger | reverse complement strand
AACCTGTTCACGTGTTAAAACATCGATAGATTAACATCCAACATGCCATAAGTGACGCTGTAATTTTCTTCAGTCTAATGCTGTTTATAGCCTGAATGTTACCAATTCGTTTGTCAATGTTTTTCATCATTAATAACGAGGCCGTTCTGCTTCTGTGGCATCCAGGCTCGGACTGGCCATAGTGCCAATGTGCCAATGGCACAGGCACCCTTTGGCTACCATACTTCCCGCGCCCCTTTGGTAGTCTATTTTTTCTCCTCCCCAAGAAAAAAAAATTAATGGTTTTGGATTCCCTGTCTACTGATAATTTTTCCTTACAGGTAGGGATCGGCAGGATACCATTTTTCCGGATCCGGGTCGGTTCCGGATAATTTGATGTGAGTGCCGGATCAGTTCCGGATCTAGGTGCCGGATCCGGACCGGTACAGGATACCGGGTAATTCACATACAAAAACAAAATAAAGCCGTTTTATTTTTTTCCCCTTATAAGTTGCAGCTATGGTGTTAATTTTCGCTTTGTTTCACATTATTTTCTTACATTAGACACGTAGAAGTCTTAACGCTATTATGAGTACCTGTATAGTATAATTGCATGTAGGCTACAGAACTGTTTTTGCAATGTTGCTAAATTCTGCAATTTTTTTTTAAACAAAGCACTCATTAGGTTAAACAGTCAGAAAACCTTTTTCTAGTTGAAGGATTTCTCATTGATTAGCCTACTGCTTCATTTCGAAAAATAATTAGCAAAATTTTGCAATATTTGTGAAACCAGTATGTAGTCCACTTATTTATTTTAGATTAAAATTATTGAATATTGGTTGCATTAAAACAAATCAAAATCACAACAGGTCTTTTATTTACAGCTTTAAATTGCGCACAGTATTGCGCACAGTATAACAAAGACCGAAAGCAAAAAAAAAAAGAAACTAAACCAACTTAAAAAAAGCTGTATTTTTTTCATTTTATGAACAAAACTGTCTTGACTCTTGCAACATGGAAGTCATTTTTGGTTTATCATGCTATTATTTCTTGCTATTTTATGATGTCTTCATTAAACCGTCTTACTTTTCGAATTTAACCCCTTGGCGTCCAAACCGCGATTTATCGCTACTTCAAAACCGTTTCTAAAACGCCCGACACACTCTCTATTCAAAGCCCCGTTTGCAAAGAAAAATCGCCGTTGCATACAACGGAGGTGTAATTCCGACTGAATTAGGTACTTTGTGGCACGCCTATTTTGGATTCATTTAATTTAATATCATCTTTTAATTACCTTAATTGACGTTTTTATTGGCCATGTCATCAAAATTGACGTGAAATTGCTTTTGTTTGTAAAAACTAGACCTTGATTCAAGCTGTCGTAACTCAACAACGCAACAAACGGGCACCATCTTGGTCGCGTTGGAAAGCTGGGATTCCCCGATTGGCAGGTGTATAGAACGTGATCACTATTGCGATGAGGGCCAGTCGCAAGTGACGTCACACGACGCGAGTCAAGGTCACAGCCATTGAAGCTAGCACGTGCGCGTCTATTTGCGGACTGCCTGCAGAGAGTGGGAGTGCGATGGCGGCCGTAAACTATCACCGATAGCGAATATAAATTAGGAATAAAACAACTTTAAACTACTTCTACGGTAATAAAAACTTAAAAAAAGGATTTCGGAAGCCGTAAACAACGCTGTAATGGAAGAATAACCAGAGGACCATCGTTTCAAGGTATCCCATGTACTGCAACGGAAGATGAATATTTTCGTAAGCGCATTTACGTAGTTGAACTTCAATTTTTTTTTTAGTTATGAAAACCTAATACGATTATCCCAAGTATATTTTTGTGCACTAATTTACACTGTAATTATTACATCTGTAATTTTTTTATACACGTAGATCGCTTAGTTATTTTACGTCGATTTATTTTACCGAGGCATGCAACATGTTTACGGCGACATATTTTGGTTGTGTTGGAACCGGTATCCGGCTCAATATAATGGCCGGATCCGGATCTTGCCGGATACCGCATTATCTGGCGCCGGATCCTGATATATCCGGACTCGGTCGATCCCTACTTGCAGGTACAAATCCCCTTCTCTGTTCTCCTTCCCTTTACTTAGGGTTTAACGTATATTTTACCCCACCCAAACCCATTCAAAAACTTTCAAAAATTGCATTACTTGAAATATGCAGGGTGTTTAAAAAAAAAAGCTACACGTCGATGTCGAATTTTTCTTCCAACAACCATTCCCCGTCGCTATAACCCTTATCCCTGACCTCAGTAAAGAAATAATGAAAGTTATTCCTGGCCTCAGGAAAGAAAGCTTTTATTTGCTTTTCAAACAAATAAGGACGCAAAAGGTAACAAAACATGTGACAACCCTGGTTGGTGGGGCAAGACCCACGAGGCCCCCAAAACAATAAATATGTGCATATATTTTTTAATTTCAAATAGAAAGAAACAAAGCATTTATTTGGCGTACTGTACCGTTTACAGTATTTGGATTTCAAATAATAATTCGCAAAAGGAACGTATCTACGCCTTACACGAAGATGATCCCGATCGACACATTCAGTTCTGTGAGGAATTCCTAGATTTCAAATAATAATAACGCAAAAGAAAAAGCGCACGTGGAACCCTGGAGGGGGATGAAGCCTTTGCTACGGTCCCCCGTCCCAATGCCGGGCTAGATAGGCTAACCTCTAGAAGGCTGATGTTTGACATTTTGTTTCAAACCAGTTATAACGTAAATTAAATTCATCATTAAGGTTTAGAGACAAAGAAAGATGTTCCAGGTGACTGGATCACGAACGAAGGTGCTCGAACTGTCTCCAGCAACGATACACTCACCACATCTGCTTTCCATACCTAAGCATATTCTCCTTAATAAGTCAGGAGTAAATGTCTCAAATAAAGCCGTAATGAGAACCTGCAGTGTTGCAATATCCTGGGCTGGTTGAATGTACACCAAATCCCGTACTATTCTCCACACACTAAAGTCCATAGGCGTCAGATCGCACGAACGCGCGGGCCATTCCATCGCACCTCTTCTACCAATTCTGCTGTTGAGAAATTGGTCATCAAGAAGATCTTGTACCTGTGTTGCATAGTGCGGTGATGCACCATCTTGTTGGAAAATAATATCTGCGGGATACTTTTCCCGTACAACTGGCAGAATCCTGTCTTCTAGCAGCTGACGATATACTGCACCTTTGATTGTTCCATCAAGGAAGAATGGTCCAATGACCCCCTCATGCCTGGTGACGGCGTGAATGCCGCCATAGTGACGTGTGGATTGTCATCACTGTCAAATATGCAGTTGTGACATTGATTCTGCCATTCAGACGAAACTTGGCTTCATTGTAGTATAATAACCGTTCAACGTTCTGTGGATCATCTGCAAGGAAATCTAGGAATTCCTCGCAGAACTGAATGCGTCGATCGGGATCATCTTTGGATACACCTTGGACGATACACCTTCAAGCCTGTCCTTAATCAGCCTATTAACTAAAGGCAGTGACACACCCGTTTGCCGTTCCAACTGGCGCTGGGACGTTGTTGGTTCATAAAGCAACGTGTGGTGAATCTCGGCAGCATTTTCAATCGTTCGTGCTGTTCGTTTACGGCCAGAATGGCCCTTATGTTGATTTTCCACAGAACCTGTGGTTTCAAATTTCTCCACCAAATGTGCGTGGAGGTGGCTGAAGCTACGTAGCCTGCCACCTCACCAAATCGTCTGATATCATATCGTTTTGGTAATACCATTTAATAATATTGATACGTTGATGTAGGTTCATGCGTGGCATGTCGTTATGAAATACAAAAAGAACAAGTGGTATCGAACGAAGCGAGTATAAAAAGAACAAACTGTATCGAATGATACGTATCAGGTTGTATGCCCCTAACTACTATCACGTTCAAGTGTACGGACCAACCAGTACTACAGTACACTACACATCGCACAATAGTGCATGCCCTGGGAACATCAGGTCACATGACTCATAACTTTGCGTGCAACGGCAGTACAGTAGCTTAAGGACAACATGCAGCATTAACCAAGTTTACTAAATCTGTAATTAAACTCAGTCAATTACAGTAAGTACAGTACTGTAAACTGGGAACTCCTATCGGATAACGTTACTAGGTCTTTTGTGCAGCAAGTGGTGTAGCGGTTAGATGTGAATACTGGATAGTTGTTAATTAGTATGCACATTGGGCGCAGGGCCGTAGCCAGCACCCCCGCAGGCCCGCAACGTGAGGGGGTTTTGCCTACTGGGCCGAAGAGCACGAAACGCGACGAGGCCTTTGAAGTGGACTATAGCGTTGATTTTTGTTTACAAACTCGTGCTAAGTTCAGTTCCAGAGAACCATGTAGCGTAGAAAGGTTAAGGTTTCAAATGAGAGAGCATTCTTTCTAGTTCCTGTAGGCCTAAGAGACGAAAAATGGCCTGTTTATGTATAACGCTTACAGTTTGGAAACAGTTAATGATTACGTTTAAAATTTGTTTGCCAGCTAACAACAAAATTGTAAGCCCAACACGATAAATTGGTTACATTATTTCGAAACGTCAGCTTCAGGAACAGAGTTAAATTGTTGAACACATAGTCGCAAAATAAAATCGTGCTGATTGTTAATTTAAAAAAAAAGTGGTAAACAAATTAAACTAGTTACGTTAAAAAAATAAGCTTAACAGTATTAAAAAAAAAATACAATTTCAATGGCAACGAAGCGCCATCCTCTGCCTCACAGTCGTGAAGCATAGACCTTTTTCCTAGTTCACGTATGGTTACATTAAGCTCGACAGAAAAAAGTGTGTTTAAAATAAAATTCAGTTTAACAGGGATTTGCTTTAATTTTTTTTTTATTTTGCAATTCCACCTGTAATTTTACTTGTTTCTGTCGGTAAGGTATTTTTTAATTGTGGCGAATGGGATTTTATTTTCTTTATTTGTTGTGGAGCCGGGGGGGTGGGGGGGATGGGCTCTCTTAGGTTCCTGGCTACTGCCCTGATTGGGCGATTCGATTTCTACAGGGTATCAGGGATAAGAGGCCGCAGAAGCTACGTAGTACTGCCGCCGTACAAGTGGCTTCCCCCATCATCCAGCGTTGCCCCATGCGTTTTTTTCCGTTAGCGTTGTTATTTGGAATCCAAATACTGTAAAAGCCTTTATTTTAGCTACTTTGCTTTTGATGGCCAAATAAATGTTTTTATTTCTTTTTACTTGAAATCTAATTATGGGCTTTTATTGTTCGTTTTCATCCCCCCCCCCTACCAACCAGGGCTGTCACATGCTTTTGTTACCTTTTGCATTCTTATTTGAGTGCAAATAAAAGCTTTCTTTCCTGGGGTCAGGAATAATTTTCTTGATTTCTTTACTGAGGTCAGGGATAAGCGTTATAGTGACGGGGAATGGTTGTTGGATTTAGAAAAATTCGACGTGTAGCGTTTTTTTTTAAACACCCTGTAAAATGAGTGTTAAAGAATGCACTCCGAAGTCAGAAATGACAACAGAATATAAGCAAAGCTTCTTGAGCTCAACCCCGGACTTTGCTTTTGCTTGGGGAGCTTAGAGTGCTTCCCAAAACCCCTACACGGTTGAAGGTACCATAACTTCATCAGAGTTTCCTATAAAACACATGGTGCCCCTCCCTAAATGGCACAGGTGCCTTTCCTACCCAGTCCAACTTTGGTGGCATCTATTGCCCTTCCTCGTCCATCACTTAATTTTTTATTGGTGCCTAATCCTCTATTTTTCTTTGAATTGCGTTTGAAACTTTCATGGCCGTTCCTTCTTTGTATTTCTCAGCTTCGAACATTGTTATGTCGTTTTGCTTCATGATAATGATGATGGGGATCGTTCCTCACCTTGTTCTATGCTACTTCATCCCAGTGATATTTGTTGAGTTTGATCCGAAGCGAATTTTGCACGAATGCAAGAATGATGGCACATTTCGACATTTGAAGCTCGTTTTCTCTTTTTGTCTTCTTATTTGATCCACCGCCTAGTTGCGATATGGGGATCCTTAACATTATCTGTACGAAATACCATCCCCACTTTGTCTTTATTAATCATTTAACTCTAACAACGTCCATTTCCACCGTGAGCATCTTCATTTACAACACTTTTCTGCTATCAGCGGTGCCAGCCTAGCGCTCTCTGGCCTCAAATCCAATCGGAGCTATCCAGATTTACCGTTTACATCAGTCCGTCAGTCCTACTCCAACCTGAGCCCCTCCTGGAACCCCTGACGTCGCCCTCAGAATTATATGTAATCAATCGCGGAAGCCATATCTATGTCTTGGTTTCCTCCAAAAAACGACTCGTTGCCACCAGTGACTATGCCTGATTGGACCTTGATGCTTTCCTCAGCTTCACAACACTAAAGTTAAGTAACTTGAGAATGAAAAGAAGTTGAACTTAGAATTATTTCTTATATAGAACTTGGTCATTTAATTTAATTTGGATTTAGGCATTTCCAAGAATCATTTTAAGTAAGATTTAATTCTTCAACTACAAGGGAGAATACTTTGGGATATGAAAAGGGAGGTATTTAACTTCACATTTTACCTTTAATAAACCCATCTGACTAAATTATCCTCGACCTCCTTGTCAATTACTTGTGCATGCCTGATATTGTGAACTTGCGTAGATTTATTGCTGCAAAGGTATGTTTATAATCGTGCGAGGGTACAGTCCTCTCACAATAGAAACTCGCTGCCTAACCCCAACAAGGTACTTTTACAAGACGTTTGCAGGATAGTGGTGTCAGGATAGTGGTTCAAAAGATTGAATCAGCCCATGTCTCATTAAAAATCCATCATACAGTTTTACAATTGCTTACAGGTTTACAGTGAATAAGTGTATTACGAAATTGTGTCAAATTAGGCTACCTACCGATCGAAAATCCCATCAGTAGCCTACTACAAAAAAAAAGTAGATAAGCCGTGGCACTGATAAAAAGCTTGAAAAGGTAACTAAAATCATAAATAAAAGGTTCACGAGCATGTTTTTAAACGAATTTTTCGTTAAATAATGAATTTGTGTGAAATCTGAAAAGTTAACTAGTGCCATAATGTTTTACCTATCGAAAAAAAATCATGTTAGTACCACAATCTTACGACTTTCTTTGCTTGTGTGTAAAAAAAAAAGTTAAAAAAAATGCCTCAAAGCGTTCTTAAATGTGTTAAAACCACAACTAAACGTTCTTCAAATGGTTTAGAAAAATTAAGAACCTCGTCAGATTTTAGAAAAATTAAGCCAAAATGTGGAGAACCAAAATTGTATCCACCAAATCCAAAACGTGGGTAGGCCTAGCCTATATCCTGATAGACCTTATTGTTCAGTCAGATCCGACTACTCGACCTACTTTCTCTAATCCCATAAGGTTATTGTCGTCACCTAACAGACAAGTGAACGACGTAGCACCCAGCCCCATCCCATATTTTAACAGCGATTTATCTAGATTACAATAATAGAATGTGGGACATGTATGTGAGGCAAAGAAAAATCGAACTAATTGCTGCTGCCAAAAATAAATGCACAGGTCGTGCAGCCCGATTTTTAGTTACTAGTCAAACCATCTGTAACGTAACAAATAGGGGCACATTTAAATCTGCACTTGTCGTACTAAATTCCATAAAGCTAACAACAAAACTAAGACTAATGAAGAAAGACTGAGCAACACTAATCATGCACGAAACCACAGGTTCAGAGACAATTCACAATTAAATTTACAACAGTATAATCAGGAATACAACGGTAACAATAATTGTTACACTACCTTTCAAAATCGATACAATCCCCAACCAACAACCGAGTAGACAGCAGCAGCCTACCCAGCGTGCTATTATGCCAGCATTCTACCCAGCACAGCGAAATGCAGAACAGTCATAGTAGTCGACAGCCCAAAAAGTAACAGGTTTTTCGAGCTGGCTGGCACTAGCAAGTAGCGAACAAACTTGCCCCGTGAGTGCCACAAATCCTGAGCCTCTCCTGGTAAACATCATAAACTAGCGCTTTCCGATTCCAGTTCCGGTGCTTCGTTAATTGAAAATTCAATAGCTAACCACTTTTAAATGACCCTAACGTTAATTGTCATAGATCTAAACTTGCAAACACAAGTACTTTAATGGGAGTAGGTAATAAAAACATGAGTAGACGAAATGCTAATAGCCGTAATTACAAAATGTGGTTTTTCTAATAAACTTTGTGATGTTTTTTTTTTTATTCATTGGTTATTATATCAGCCAGACATTGTTAAATTCAATTGCAGTCAACAAATTTTACAGATGGGAAATTTACATTTTAGGCTTTCTTCTTCACCATTCGAAACTTGGGAAACTTTTAATTCTAACCAAGAAATTATTAATTTCGAAAATTTTAATGGAGTCTATGCCATTGGCCACACTGCAACTATCAATTCATCTGATGAAGAGTCACCAGATAACCCCAAAACTAATTGGAATCCCACACCTCTAAACTTTTATGAAGGAATCCCTGTTTCTTTATTTAAACATGTAGTTCTCCCTAGTAATTCTGAGACACGAGTATGTAAACCTCGCACTTTCCTCCAATTATCGGAAAAGTGGCGGGTTTCCAGTGTCAAGCTAAACAGCTTACACCGGCCGATTAATTATTAACAGCAACAAATGTCACACATTATCACAACAATGGCAAGCAAAAGAAGGGAGACCACACAAGTTGTTTCTGGTTTAATTAAACTGGATTTATTCAAAGTCAAAGTGCAGGGTTAGGGGTTAGATTGGTTCCCTCTTATCACAAGTTAAAGCACTCTTAGCTAATGCTATTATCGTTACTGGGGTGTCCTTGCCAAAGTTAGGCCTGGATCTTAGTCAAAACGAGCTAGGCTAACTTTCCTAAGTTCAGCATGAATTCAACTCAATAATCAGAGTTCTACTTAGCTTATAACTGATGTCAGGTCCTAGAGTCGGGAGTTCTGTGTCAGGCAACCTCTCTGCGTCTGAGTTGGGCTGGAGAGAGAGAGAGAGAGAGCTGCTCTAGCAGGTGGGCCTTTCTATACCCCAGCAGCTAACTGTTCCAATAGTAAAGGTAGAGGTTGGGGCTCGAACCCGGACTAGTTCTAATATTAGCAATGAGGTAATGCTCTGATCTATAAGAAGTATCTGGATAACTGATACTTGGCAGCTGGCCTGATGTGCAAGGCTGAGGCTGAACTGAGCTAAGCAGGGATGCTTAGCGAATCTAAGTTACTTTATTAATTTAATAGCCAAATGAACGTTGTATAATACAAGTCGGTTTAAAGGAAGCAAGATCGGTGATTGATAGAGTATCGGTAGATACCGATACCGGTTACCGATATATCGGTATAAAAGGATTAAGCCAAATACCATATATTTACAACGTTCTTGCTTATAAACTATTCGCTCTTAGCCCCTCATGAGTTAACGAATATTCCCTTAACATTAATTTATACCGTGTATAAGAAGAAATTTGAACGTGCGTCTTGACAAAACCACCCGCCAGATTTTTAGTCTGCCTGTTGTTATGATTTTCTGTTGGTATTAATTCAAGGGAAAAACCCCAAGAACTAGTACTGTTGCCTTATGCACGTTCCTATTCCTACTTATCTTTGACTAATTGTAATTATTTTCCTAATCTAGTGAATTAATTTCACTCTAATCACAGGGGATCACAGGGGATTCACAGGGGATCTGATTCTGAGTGCAATGAGAGTCTTATTTTATACTTACTCTGTATACATTACAGATCATTGACAATTTTCAACATCATATTGTTATCGGAATCAACTGTTTCTACTGAAGGCATATATTAATTTCATTCAATTCAATAACCATTTTCACATGATCCATAATAAATTCAATCTTCATATCAATAATGCAATTCATAATCATTTTCATGTTCATTTTCATAATCAATGCATCTCATTTTCATGTTCATATTCATAATCATAAATTCATATTCGTATATTCATATTCATGATCACATAATCATAAATCAAACATTTCATTTTCATGCACACAAAGTTGGCCAACTTTCCATGCAACAGCAAAACACACAAAAAAAACCTATATAACCACAAAGCAATATTTATGATTTCACTTTTCGTATTTCAACACTGTGTCGGCTCACATGAGCTCGTATATTTGTTTGCGTACATGATATCTATCCTCCTTTTACTTTTTTCATTTCAGGCCATTGTTTATTAGGAGGCCACACTAAACTAGGAGTGTTGCAACGTGTTTGGAAGTTATAGTTCACCAATTCAAAATGTAAAAAAAAAATTCATTGCATTTTTCAAATATTCTCAGAACTGTATTGTTCATAGTTTCGTTTTTAATAGTTCTGAAATTTCTTTGAAGCGTAATTGTTCTCATATTGTCTTTCAGTGCTCTTTGCTTGATTTTGCCATACTGATTATCCAGTGTGTTTCACATATTTCCATTGATATCTCAACTTTTGGTTCAATGATCTTTCTTAATGCAGTCGTAGCTTATCCATTTTAAGTACGATTTTGCTGCAATTTTTCGTGATAATTTTGGTGTAACTACAAATGTTCGGTGCAATTTTGCTACTTTCTGCTAACGTTGTGATTGCGTTGGTGTAATCACAAATGTTCAGTGCAATTTTGCTGCTTTCTTCTATCGTTGTGGTTGCGTTGGTGTAATCACAAATGTTTGGTACAATTTTTGCTGCATTCTGCTATCGTTGTGATTGCGTTGGTGTAATCACAAATGTTTGGTGCAATTTTTCTGCTTTCTGATATCGTTGTGATTGCATTGGTGTAATCACAAATGTTTCGTGCAATTTTTGCTGCATTTTCTACAATCGTTATGATTACGTTGGTGTAACACGATTGTTTGTTGTGACCACGTTGGTGTAACCACAATTGTTCGGTGCAATTTTGCTGCATTTTCTACAATCGTTATGATTACGTTGGTGTAACACGATTGTTCGTTGTGATCACGTTGGTGTAACCACAATTGTTCGGTGCAATTTTGCTGCATTTTCTACAATCATTATGATTACGTTGGTGTAACACGATTGTTCGTTGTGATCGCGTTGGTGTAACCACAATTGTTCGGTGCAATTTTGCTGCATTTTCTACAATCGTTATGATTACATTGGTGTAACACGATTGTTCGTTGTGATCACGTTGGTGTAACCACAATTGTTCGGTGTTAATACCTCACTTGGTCATTGTAATTGTAGCCTCTGGTACAATTACTATTGTTGACCGATGCGACCACAATTGTTCGATGTTATCACTGCGTATGCCTCAAACACCACAATTGGTCATTGTAATTGTAGACTATGGTACAATTACTATTGTTAATGGATGTGACCACAATTGGCTGACAACAGCTGTATTCTGCCCAGTTGACATGCTGTATTCTGCCCAGTTGACAGTTGTGGTCCCACAACGGGTGTAAAAGTTCACTGGCTGGTGTATTGCCGTGTGAACGTCGTAGTGAACTTTCATAAATGTTCGGTGTGACCACGATTAACTGCGTAGTACTGACATACGCATGGTTCTACGCATAGTTACAATACCCGTAGCAGTAAAATTACACCAGAAATTGGGCTGTGTTGGCAGTTGGAAGAGGCAAACGTTAACGATGAGTAAAATGTTGCTTATCCAGCGGAGAACAAAGAAAAACATGGTGCCGCCGTGAAGAGCGTTCATGCGCTCTGCACGCTGGGACCTTAGTGAGGAGAAATGGAAGAAGCTTTGCTGAAAGTAAAATACGGATGCTAAGTAGTTAGGGGTTTAAATAAATCGAGTTCCCCATAGAAACTCCATTTTCTCCCATGTTATATACTGTCCTCAAAGTGCTAGGTCGGACTCTGTAACTGATTCAATGCTAGTTCATCCCCGTCTTTCATCCCACCATCTCGGCCGCTGCTAGCCGTAGTCAACTCCCGGGGCCGACGGCTTCTCTTTCTCCGTGCTTCGTGGTGAGGGAAAAGCTCAGTCGCCCGCCCACCCGGCCAGTCTTTCACCCTCGAGCAGTCTTCTATACGGCGAAACTCTGCAAGGGCGAGAACTTTGTGATTAGAAGCGAAGCTGCGCGTCACTTGGTGAAAGCTCTTGCAGAGTGAGGGCTGAAAAAAAAAGTCTTCTTCTCGTTCTTCTCTTCTTGTGTACAGTATTTTAATGCCACAGGCCTATCACCTCACATGAAAAGACTGTGCGGAATCTCTTTTTATTCGGACAAGAGATTTTGTGTGTTTATTATGCAGTTGGCTGAAATAAAAGAAGTCTTTTTCGTAGAAAAACAGCATTACGGTAACTGTCCGAGTTACCTAAAAGAAATACGTTAGCTTATTGCTTAGTAGAGCAAAAGAAAGTTTTTTCGTAGAAAAACAACATTACAGTAACTGTCAGAGTTACCTAAAAGAAAGACGCTAGCCTATTTCGAAGTTAGCTAAGTACGGTCGTTTGCTCACTCACCGAACCTTGTTACCAAGGTTACCTTCCTGTTCGGTTTAAAATTCAGCAGCACCGGCAGCGGGCAGCCACAGGACAGGGTTTAAGGTGCCATAATTTTGAACTAAAATATGAGATCGAGGTTTTTCTGTTTTAAAAAAAGAAAAAGATAGGGCTATAAACCTCGATTTTTTTTAAACTCGCTTCTTCCCATCGAGCAAACACAAAATGGCAAGAAGCGAGATAAACGAGACGGATTTTTTTTAAAGACATGACCAAAACGAAATAATCATTCCTTTTTCTCGTCTAGTACGGTTTATAGAAGTGTGTCTCGTTCTCTATAAGAGAAATGACAAACGCTGTATATTGTTTTCTACAACTATTTATTACTCTACGGATTACATCGGCGATTCGAGGAGTAAAGCTTTAGCAGCTTGCTGACAAACTGGATCGACATAAGGTTTTTTAGTATCGAGATTGAAATGTCTTTTCACAAAGTGCACCACTCTCCTGTCGTAATCTTTCGTCATGCAGTCAAACTGTCTTTTTAAGAGGTCCGTGGGTAGTCCGTTGATCCGATGATGTAAAAAATAAAGACAATATTGCCCGCACACTACACTTCACGGTGACTGGTAGACTTGATCGTTGTAACTTTTGAACACAGTTTCTTTTTAGGAATCTCACGACGTGAATGTTTTTAGGTGGGAGGCCGTAGCTATCGAAATATCCCCGGTGGCCTTAAGTGGGTCGATGTAAATGGCTACCCAGTGACTTCCAGGTTTCGTGGAAGAATCTAAATTAACAATATTGGCACGTTTTTCGGCGATTTTAGGAAGCTGGTCGCAGGCAAAAATTCCTCCGAAATGAGGGCCTAGCTTGCGGTTTCGCGAAGCGGCCGCTCGGAGTTGATTCGTCTGCATATTTTTTGCTTTAGGTATTGTATAACACAGTTCTTGTTTTGTCGATTTCCAGCACCGACTGGTGAACCATGTATATGATCAAATTGACGGTATCGGGAAGCGTCTCTGAGAAGCGCACGTCAATTCTCATCGATCCTTGCTTCACTAATGAAAAGTGGCACTCATCGCTGCTCGAGTCTGGAGTCAAATCAAAGCCATACAAAGTGTTCCCGGAAGCGTACTCAGTGTACGTGATAGGTCAGCCTGAATCTTGAGATATCTTGCCCGTAGCTTGGAACAAGCTCAAAAAGCTTCGGACGTAAAGACTGTTTATGAAATCCAGGAGAAGAACGCTGGGCACTTGTTTACCGTCGACGAGCAACGAAAGATAGTTCACGTTGTAATGTGTGAAGTTGAATGGATTCTTTTTCAGGTTACCGTTGTAAGAAGCATTGTCCACCAGTCCAATAATGCACAAGGAAGGTAAATTTCCCAAGACAACGTTATCTGGATTGCCCTGGAAGTTACCTTTAGGAATTGTAAAAGTTTTCACCTCAACCCTATGTAAAGGATACCTTCCTTCCTTGACTGAGAGTGGCGTTGTGACCTATTAACACCAAGGGGCTGGGAAGAACTTTGAGCAAGAGTCTTTCTTGATGAAACAAATCGCTATGCGGTCTTCCCCACAAATCCTCAGTCCTACTGTTGGCTACGCAGTCTCTTATAATCGCCAGGCCATCGTTCTTATGGTCGTAGCTGCTGGATCTACGTTATCGAAAGCACCGGCCTTGTCTTTAGCCCACAATTGAGAGGTAAGTTGGTGAGGTTTAGTATCGGTACTGTAGGAAAGCAGAGTCTCCAGATAACTTCTGAAAGCGTAAGAATTATCTGACGAAGAGATTTGTTTGCCACCGAGGAACACGTCGGACTGCGAGAAGAGAGAATGAAGGAGATTCACGGGGGCTACTTTATCGTCGTCCTCCAGATCGTCGTCACCTTTCAGAATCTTACATCTGACGTGAAGATAAGTCTGTTGTCACCAGTCCCTGATACAGAGAACTCTATAGGAGAACTGTCCGTTCGGTGAACTGTCCCCTCTTTGCCGTGAATTTGAACTACGCGAAGCAAAGGTGCCAGCTGATCGCCTATCACGCTGTCTTGTATAGCGTCGCAGTACACATAAATGCTGATCAACCCGTCTTCCAAATCCAACACGGCCGAGCCTGTTCTAGGTTTATGATGCATTTTATCGGGAACTATGCGCAACATTTTGCCTAAAGACTGATTCAAAGTAACGCCAAAAACCACCATTTTACCAGCATTAGTAGGGGAGACTACTGGGTTCGGGGTAATCGTAACTAACTAGCTTGGTTATAGGATCGTACGAAAATTGAGGATGTAAGTCGGCCTTTACTCTATTTTTAATCAAACGATTCATAGCATCTACTGTAAGCTCCCCCGTCCTGTAGTAACCCGAGGGAAGTTGAACTTCGACATTATGCGTGTAATTCAGGTAGCAAAGCCACCAACTTCTGTCGTTCAAACTTTCTTTGAATTCATTAAAAGCAAACTGTTCGCTCTTGTCCTTGTAAATGATAGCTTTCTTTACGTATTTAGAGTCGTGAGGGTTCCATCCTAGAAATTCACCCAGAGACCTCGAGAAAATAATTTTACAGCTTTTAGGTAAGTTTTCGGTCACGTTTACCATTTTACTGACGGCATTGTACTCGAACTTAATCGACTGCATTTTTAGCTGCTTTTTAATTTCATCGTTCAAATGTTTCAGAATTTTTTCTAGCTCATCTTTTATGATTTGTTTTTTT
>JAHWFP010014926.1:12735-28079 GCA_023313725.1 Lithobius niger | reverse complement strand
CAAAAGTCCAACGGTGACTGTGATACCAGCCCCAGGTAAAACGGGCGGTCCCACCTTTCGAATGAATCTAATTGGAGCCAGCCATATGAACTCAGTTGACAAATTGAGACGTCTGTTAGCATTCATTTAGCAAAAAAAGGCCGAAAATGGCCGAAAATCCATTTTTCTCGAAAACTATAAGAAATATGAAAAAATGTATGATAATGACATTGTAGATTACATTACTGCAAACAACTTTTATCTCAACCGTTTTTGTGTATCACTAACGGTTCTTGCATAATCGGCCAAATGGCAAAATTGGGCGCCATTTTGGCCGCCATCTTTAATAACTAATACATTCAATGCGTATTGCCAAGGTGGCAACATGTGGAAAACTTTTCGTTGGGATGTAAACAACAACTCCCAAGTGAAAAATAAAAGTTGGCAAAATGTGCACGTTTTTTTTACAGCTGCTCCCTGTCGGTCCAGCATCAGGTCTTACGGACCCTCGTTACGCCACTGCTGATATGACTCATGTGCAACAACTGCAAGAATATGTTAGTCAACTCCGAGGCAGAGGAATACAATCCAACATTTGTGGCGTTGTATAAAAGAATGAATGGTGGCCAGAAACGCCTAGGTCTAATCATTTGTATGGGCTTAACCACGTTGATAGTAAATCACTCTTAGAGACAACAAGGTCAGTGGTCGAGAGTAGTTGCGTGCAGCTGGCGACCCTGGTTCACAGCTATTGTTACCCTTGACTGTCGTAAAGCGTTCGTAGAATGGACACTAACGAGAGAGGGGTCAACGTCGTTAGCCAGTACAATATAAGGGCATCATCCTGTACGACCCGGATATAATCGATTGAATGGGCAAACAATATCTGCCAATAATTTCCTGCAAATCAAACAGTTCCCATTACTGAGATTTGGGTGTATTTTGAAACCATATAGGCCTATTGGTATTTACCTGGAAATTTTGTCTTGTAATGTGTCAGTTTACTTCACTTATTTGTTGTTTTTGTTTTTTTGTTCTCATTCACGGATTATGTGAAGGATTTAGAAAGTGACGCGCTCGCAGAGACTAAATATAAACAAGGATGCACTACACTGCATTAGTAATTCGACGTGTTGTACGGTAGAATAAAGAAAAATGTGTAATTGATGTATGCAGTTGTAACAGCAGACATACCAACAGGACACTACTACAAAATCTGAATGCGTGGTGTACTGAAGAATATCTACTATATTGCACATTATATTAAAAAAAAAAACTGTCTCGAAACTTTTGCTACTACGACACGGCAAATGAGCCAGAATCTTGTGTGCGACGATGCAATCACTGACCAGATAAGTTTTCATCGGGCGCTGATATTGGTTTTCTTACAAAAAAACAAACAAACTGAAAGCTTCGTTGTTTTACAGTTTCCCGTTTCCTTTGTTCTTGTTCATCCGATTTTTACATTTTTAAAATCTTCGAACACCATATTTTCAGTAAATTCAGCAGGTAATTTGAGGGAGGGGGGGAAGTAGGAGAAATCATATTGTGCTGAGGGTACGTGAGGTTGACTACTTTAAATTTATTTACACGTTTTAGGTGTATTAACAAAAGTTAAAATATTCACACGAAAATTGTGACAAATTCCACATTGAATATAACACTGCAATTTCATTGGCCAATTTTTGTTAGGTTACTCAATACAAAGTACTTCTTTTACTAGCATTTTATAATTATCTTTATTATTATTATTTGTAATTTTAAATCTGTTGGTAAAACTAATATCGAACCAATAAAACTTGAGTGAGTCTTCCTGTTACGAATTTTTTAAAAAATCGGAGAATTAGAGGCCAGGAGGAATATTCCGCCCTTCCCTCCCTGGCCAGTCCGCCACTGTCAAAATAGGACATCATTCGCTTTGTTCACTCGTTCAATAAGAAACAACACCACAAATAAGCGTAATAAAATACTGTAATATATCGCTCCCGAAAAGCGGAGAGGTGACCATGTGAAGAAGGTTAGGCGCTTTCAATGTAAGTACGATGTACTGGCCGAGTCGTTTTTCCCAACAACAATTCGGGACTGGAATGGGCTTGCAAATGATAGTGTTGGTGCATACAATTATGAGGTTTTTTGTAAATATTTGTTGTCTTGCCATTTGCCTGCTTGTTGCAGCCATTCAAATGTGTAAATATTTATTGGTTTTTTTTTTTTTCCCTTTGTTATTTTGAGGTTGTTTAATGCCCTTAGGCGCTACAACTAATTTAAATAAAATAATAAATAAAATAAAATAAAAAGCAGCGAGGCTATGCGCGCCTCGCATTCAATGTACCGTCCAGATTCTAGCGTAAAAATTCGGTGTACCATCCAGATTACCGCCAAAGGTAAGTGACGACTTACTTTGCATTGTACTTCGCGATAAGAGAGGAACCATCTCGATGTCTAAGCATAGTCTCTAACCGACCGCAATTTGAAGAGCTGATTTGCCGAAATGCGCAGTTACACGCAGCAATTTTTCGTATGAGCGCACACTTTTACGATGACATTTGGTGACGTCATCCACAGATCGTATACTATCGGACGACGGTTTTTCGCTTAAGGACCTCGTTAGAGGTTATCATGCTTCAAACGTCTTATGTATATTCTGTAAAGCATAATACCTTGTGTACTTCCGCACTGCAAGTGACCCACCCATATACTTGAATTTCGTCGGTTCAGAATTGAACAAATGCGTCTGGTTTTTGAGGAGATGTCGCTGACGTAAATCGCGTCCACCGGTTTTTTGGCCACAACCGCATTAATTCGACGTGTGACACGTCGAATTAAAAATGACCGGGGCTCGTGGATTTATAACCAATTTTACTAAGTATTAAATTTATCTTTATGTAATTTTCTTTAATTTTTTTGGCGAATGGCCGAACTTGAGATATCTTACTTGGTCATTATGATAAGTTTGTCTCGGTACATACTAGTTTTGGACGGGGGAGTGGTACAGTTTTCAATTTTTACCTTTCCAAGAACAAAAACATGACTGTTTGCATTCGGGAGTGCGTAAGAGAGTTTTCACCACTTTCGTGAGATATGATGTCATCTTAGCTTCTTCGCGCACGCGAATCGTACAAAGAGAGAAACAAGATGGCCGTCACTTCGTACATAGCGTCCTCAAAATGCTTCCAAAATCTTACCCTTGCATTTATTATCGTTTAATGTTATTATTGTGTGTAGGTGCTTTAAAGGCAATTTTTTCGTACATTTCCTAGGTGCTATGACTAATAATGGTGCAACTTTGTTCACCACTGAATTCCAAATACGCTATTAAGTAACACCTACTTCTATGGCACTCTGTACAACCGTTTGGTACACGACAAGTTAGGCGAGCATCGATTTAGCAGATCTGCAAATCAAAGAGTGCTGTTTTTCTTGAGGGGGATATTATTTTCAGAGAAAAAAATTTCCCCCCTTGTTTTTGCTTGTGTTTTTTCCAAGTCACTGTGTCGAAACATTTGTATACGAATGTGCAATTTCACTCTATAAATGTCGTAAAAGTAGGGCGATAGCATAACAGAGAATTTGCTTAGCACATCGCGTCCAACTTGCATGCCCCCCTCCCCCCCCTTCCTCCCGCTAGCAACTGTTTCTCATCAATTCAAAAGGATGTGAAACCAAACGAGATGAATTTTCTGAGATCTGGAAGTTCATTTTGATGTTTTAGGAAATATGCCATTCAGCCATTCAACAAAGCTGGAGTTTATATTAAAAATTTGTTAAAAGTATCTTGATATTTGTTAATGCCTCTGAAATTGTTAACGCATGAGAATTTGAAAGGAGCTTGTTTCCATGTTGGCTTTCATGTGTTTGTAACTTTAGATAAGATGTACGTAAAGATAAGACTTTCCTGGTTTTTTCGTGCTTGACTGTTTTGCTTCGCTCACTCTAACCTGTGTAAATGTTACTCGAAAATAGGGAAAGATGTCCTTCAAGCCAAAATCTGGTAAAATTCGTAAGTAGGGATCGGCCGATATTACTTTTACCGATTCGAACCGATACCGATAAATGGTAAACCGATCTAAACCGACCGATACGATGCCGATGTCGATGCCGATCACAATAATAATAAAATCACAACTAAAGGTTTAATTTCCATACAAATACAACTTCAGTTTCTGGTTTTACATGGGTTCCAACTGCAAAGATTATCCAAAAATTACTCTGCAAGAACAGCAGCATTTTTACTCTTATTCCTACTTACGGCTTAAGTACATTCATCTTCTCAGTTAGATTTCAAGTTGCTCGTAAAACCGTCCAAACTGTAACAAGCTACATTTTCATTACAAACTGAGCAAATGGCTTTGCTTTTCTCACTTGGTTGTTACTTTTGCCATGATTGGTATCAGTTCTTCAGGGAAGACGGTTGAATTTCTTGGCGTAATGAATATCTGTATTGGAAGCCTTACTGAGGTCCGATACCGATTATACCGATTCCGATATTGGATTATCCCTATTCGTAAGCAAGAGGTGCTTAAACGTGAGATTCTTCGGCCCTTCGGCTGATTTCCTTTTTTTTCCCGAGCTTGAAATCGACCTGAATTTTATTAAAACACCTCAAATAATTTGTCGGCAACAACGTTATGAGCACTCAAGTTGCTTACGTCATAGCCTACCGTTGGGCGCAACGCACCGTTCGCAGATCCATGCGTGCGAACGTAACATTAGCTACATGCGATACGGTTACATTTCTGTACAATACACGTGTACTGTATATGTACTAGACCTGGTGAAAAGCGGCACGCGCTTGGTAAATAGTGTATCCCGTTGCTGACCCTTACCCGGCTCATTTCAGCAGATAACAGACGGCGCTACCCGTTCACGTTGCGAGTGTTGCTGCGGTTTCTGTGAGATGACTCGCACACGCGAACGGTAAGATGATGATTAATAATGTATACGTATATTCCTCTTTAAAACGAGTATGGTTCAAAATAGGGCTGGTTCATCATCACGTACATTATTTTTCATCAAACGACGTAAGGCTCCGAGAATTTTCCAATATCTTTTTTTGTCACCTAAAGCAAACTAACGGCCATAAAGGTGAACCGGCCCAATTTTGAACCTTACCAGACTTTTTTGAAGGAGAATAATTCCGTTAAGGGAAGGGGAAACCCGAATATTCGAACTATGCATCACCGATCATCCGAAGAGGCCGAGGTAATGTTAGAATAGGTAAGAGTTGAACTCACATGAGGTAAGAAGGGTGGGGCAAGGTGGCCTGATGGTTAGCACGTTCATCTCATGTGCCAGATGCCCCGGGTTCGAGTCCGGCATCAGCCATCCCTGGCATTTTCGGGATGAGAAGGGCACTGTCGTATCTCGTACTCATGTTGATTGTGGCATTTAAAAGAACCTGGGAAATTTCCGATGAGATTTATGTAGAAAAATTGTCCCCTCTCTCCTTCAGGCGTCATGGCTACGGCTGGGAGCGCGTCAAAAAGGCTGGCTGTCCACACTGCTCGGCAGGCACTGTCACATGGCCCCGTTTCCAATTGCTCAACCACGACAACCAACAATATTAAAACAAGAGTGGATTTTTCTAAAGGGATTCACTACGGTAGTAAAGCCTTCTGAATGAAGTTCTTGTTGACTATGGTGGAAAATTGACGCGCATTTCGCTTCCTTGAAATCTTCGAAATTTCGAACTTGCCATGTGTGAGCATCTTACTTCGTAATGATATGCAAAGCAGTGGGACATAATAGAGTGTTGTGATGACATGTGCTGGTCAGAGGGTAATTTCCAGGCATGCCTTGCTCACTTGGGGGTGGAAGGGAAAGTGTTCCTA
Source organism: Lithobius niger (assembly GCA_023313725.1). Taxonomy (NCBI): domain Eukaryota; kingdom Metazoa; phylum Arthropoda; class Chilopoda; order Lithobiomorpha; family Lithobiidae; genus Lithobius; species Lithobius niger. Next base: position 22,269 of record JAHWFP010014926.1, on the reverse strand, counting down.
CCTTCCCCTCCCTTTTTGCCATTTGACCTAGTGGGTAGGCCCGCTGCTCAAGGGTGTGACCTCCCCCACCCTAGTCAGCGCCCGTCAAACCCCAGATGGTTTCCCATTCGTCTGAAGCGAAAGTAAAAAGGCCTTGAACATCCGGTTGTCTGATTCAGTGACGAGCCAGACTGACGAGAGGGAGATTCTTGTTGAAGATAGTTGTGAACTCGTTGCGTTTGACTGACGTCATTGAAGAGCAGTCATTCAATGATCGAAGCAATTGTACACGCTATGATATATTCTACAATTATCAACGCAAGGAATTACAAACAGGCGACAAAACAGTAAACCGCCTCTCTTATAAAATAGTTCCATTGTCATTATCATTACGAGGCTGAAATACGTTTTATGTCGACAGTGGTGCATTTCGAACTTTAAAAAATTGTCGTAAAGTTTCGTGAATTCTAAAATGGTATATAATAACGGCTTATTGTATTCCAGTGGCGTGCGCAGGTGGGAAGGGGGTGGGCCCGGAGGCAGAAAGGGGTCCGACGTGCGACTATGTCGCAGATAATTTGGCACAGTCGCAGACAAAACGTGCCATTTTGACCAAATTTCTGCCGTTTCGCCAATTTTTTAACGATTTGGACATTCCAATACACCATTTTAATCGTCTTGACGAGACCTTTCCGTTGGTGGAAGAGCCAGATCTATAGAATAAAGCACTGAAAAGTTATTCAGTAAAAACCAATAAATATGCACGTAGCCATACGAAAAAACAGATTAGCTGCAGACAATTTTTCCATGACAATTGGTGTCGCAGACAGTGGCAGAAAATTCTGCTTGGGGGAGGGAGGGGTTTGCCATGTCCCTGTCCTTTTCAAAAATGCCCTTTTTGTGAAAAAAAATTGCCTTTTTGTGCCGACATTTGCTGGTGCAGCGGTGCGTGAGTAAGGGCCTAAAGGCATAAAAAGGGTAAAAGAGGCTGAGAAAGGGTACAAAAAGAGCAAAACAGTGTGAAGGGGACTGTTTATTTACTCTTTTTTTCTTTTTACCCTTTCTCAGCCTTTTTTTGCCCTTTTACTAAAATGTGCTTCAGTTCTCTCGCGGGGGCTGTGAGTGCTGCTCTTTTCATCTAAACCAATGAAAACTCATATTGGCACTGAACAAAATGATGACTTAAACAGCGATTTCGATTTGCTACAATATTTTTTTTTCTCGAAGTCAACATTTGTGGCGCATTGCCACAACAGCTGAGTTTGTTTGGTCAAAACACGAGTGTTGAAAAAATGTGATAATTTCCAACAACTCGCCGGGTATTTCATTAGAGAATTTCTCTGACAGAAATTTGTTCCCTAGGTCGTGTGCAAAATTCTTCCAATCACGACCGACTCAAGTGATAGGACTGCAGTAGCTTCCTGAACAGGAAAATACAATCGCTTGGTGACATGGTAACGTCTTGAACTTATACTAATAGACAAAATGAATAAATAAAATGTCAATTCTTGCATTGACAGATCGTATGGAGAATGGTGGACGATACAACCCACAGCGCTTCCAAACAGGCACATTCTAATCGTGGAGTATCTTATAACTAGGTTTATGAATGAGTTTCCAAGTTTACTCGACGAAGTAACAATGTAATACGGTCGAAACAAGTCACAGGGAAGAAACCTGTTCACACTGCTATATCCGTTGTGTTTCTTCGGTTAGTACCAATATTTACAGCTCATTTTCTTTCTTTAACAGTAATAGTGTTTTTTTTGTACCATTTGTAATTATTTTCTGCATTCTCACACTAAAAGAACTTTTACTATCTGGCCATACAAACCTCCTACCCGCTTGCATCCTGCAACAAAGGTGCAACGTCATCACGACTAGAAAAACCCCAATCCATCGAGCTTTCCGACAACACTCGCAAACAAGACCAACGTAAATCTCATATTTAAAAACTATAGGCCATGCAGAATTCAATTTAACGCATTGCCGGTAAACTTCGACGTGATATGAGATGCACAATCTTTGTTTTACCTTTTACCTATTTAATCTTTGTTGGGTGTTATCTTTGTTTTCATTTTACAGGGTGTGAGTTGTCTATAAATTTTGCGTACGCCAGCCGACGGCAATCGTCTAGTTTCGTTTTCGAAAATAATTGAAAAATAGTAAATTTAAAAAAAAACGTCTAATTTTGCTGCATACATACCCTGCTGGATAATTATTTTTCACCCGTAATTCTTATTTATGTTGCGCAATAAGTCGGTGAAGCACTTTTGTTTTTTTTATTTTTTATTTTATTTCCTATTTACAAATTCGGCATCTTCTCAGCAAAAGCGTCATTGCGAAAGCGTAATAATAATGCTACCTATGCGACTTATTACATTTCAAGCGTAAAGAAGGAAAACAAATTAGGGCTATCAAATGTACAAACTTGTATCATATTAAATGTACATTCCTCCTCATTGGCTTTCCTGTATGGCTCTGATTTTCAATATTACTTCAGACGCGTGCAAATGTTGCAAAGCATTCATTTTACTACATTCACTCTAACATACATAAATGTTGCACATTTCATGGGAGATGCTGGAATATGAGAAGGCTTGTCCTTTAATCTTAATACGAAAAAGTTTACGATTAAACATACACTACTTATCGATTAATACTTTTTTATACCACGGCTGTGACGTCACGTTAACTCAACGCCACGCTAAATTTCCGTTGGTTAAGTAAGAGATATCCGTGAGGTCTGGCTGTTTTATCGTGGATATTCGCTCGTCTGCTCGAAACTTCTAGTTCAATACTCGAGGGGGTGGAGGGAAATCGCACGAGCGCTGAAAGCGCGAGTGCTTGATTTCCCTCCACTCCCTCGAGTATTGGACTAGCCGTTTCGAGCAGACGAGCGAATATCCACGGTAAAACGGCCAGACCTCACGGATATGTCTTTTAATGCTAAGGTGTGACGTCGAGCCAACATACCTAGTTATTTGAAATTAAAAAAAATTTATTTGAAAATTTTATTTGTGAATCATGACGTAAATTCCTGAACTCAAACTTCCGGTTTAAATTTTCTGTCTGCGAAAGTCTCACGTACGCGAGGGCGTCCCTATATCCAGTCCCAGTCACCGACGTTTGTGTTTAAGGTAAAACCGTGTTTTTTCTACTTTATTAGTTTAAATAAGATATAGCGTATAAAATGCGCTATTCGCTTGAGTCTCGTAGGTTTGTAGGTGTGTTTAGGAAGTGTCAGTAGCGTAGTTTTCCTACCGTCGGAACGAAAGGTTGCCGAGTCCTGGTTGGACCATTTCTCCATGGTGGGGGCCTAGCATAGTAGCCTACTCGAGGTTTTTTTTTTTTTTTTCGTGTTAGTCCGATAAATGTCGCAGGTTGCAAATGTGCCTATTTATGTTGGTTGCAATGGGGTTTGCAGGTTGACTTTGTGTTGTGTATGGTAGTTTTGCAAAGCCGGTCATTATATGTCACATGTCACCCCGACTGGAGCGAGGGTTGTGTAGAGCGCAGAAAAAGTGTTAGGTTAACAAAAAAGTGTGGGTTATCAAAATTAACCCACGCTCACGTGTGTGGGTTTTCAGATTAACCGTATATAACGGCTACACTTTTAGCATTGGGATGTGTTGGCGTGAAGTCACCACCGTGCATTAAATTCTGTTAACCAACACTTGAAGTGTGCGTCATCGCAAAAAAGTGTGGGTTATCAAGTTACCCCACACTTTTGCTGATAACCCACACTTTTGACACTTTCGGATCACGCGACCGGGAACGCCGACACCAACAACCAAATACAGCGTGCAAAAAAAAAAATGTAACGCAATAAAAAGGTACAAAACGAATTACTTAAAAGGAAAGAAATACTATCCCTGCAAACTCTCACATGTCTGGCCCATAACTAAGCTTATTCACTCAGCGTTAACTCCCCTACCCCCTTCCTCCACATACCAAAATGGAATGACCTTCATTCATACCAATACCCTATTAGCGTATTTTTTAAAAACAATTCTCAAACTACAAACGCACAAAATGAATTACATACCTTTCCAGACTGTCCGAGCAATGTCACGTTATCCCTGCTTTGTCATATATCGAATTATTCACTCCAAACACGATAAACCCTTCGATAAACACGAGCGAGCTTCCAGCGTAAACCCAGCAAAAACCGACGCTTAAACTGTCAAACTTCCACCCTGCCCCCCCCTTCCTCCACGTAGTTTGAGTGAAAGAACTCGTCCGTCTATCACACACTTCCCCCTCCACAAACTAAAATGGTATGACTTTCATTCGTATCGAGATACTGATTGATCAGTTTTCTTGAAGCAATTTTCACAAAACACAAATACATTTTAATTAAATACGAGTTAGCTGGACATCCCAACCGTGATATAAATCAGTTATAGGTTATAACCGATTGGTTATCGGTTTTTAACCAATAGTTTCTAACTAATAACTATTACTTAGTTGCAACTTATGTGTATCCAAAGAGCTACGGAAATTATGGATAGTTTTGCTCAACCCGAGTGTTTTGGCCCCTGTAAACTCGCGAGTGCTATTTCGGCAGACGTTAATTTCACGAGTCCGAAGCACGAGAGAAATCAACTGCCAATCAATAGCATATGTGAGTTTAATGGGCCAAAACACGAGTGTTGGACCGTTCTTGTGATCGTGTACTAAATTCATCCAATCACAACTGACTCAAGTGATTAAGACTTTCGGTAGCTTTCACCTGAAGCTCCTGTGGTTTTACCACACTCAGTTGATGGTCATGGGATGAATTTAACACTTGAACCAGTTAAGGAATTTCCTGTAGTTTCCATTGGTCGACTTTAAGGCAAACCATGGCCAGCGCTATGGTAGTTGACGCCACTTCTTGACGTTGCTCGCTTCAAACGTTACAGTGTCGACAGACATGATACGACACGTTTGTTGCATTCATTTAAAATACAAATATGTTTTCTTTATAGCCGACGAAATGTACATTACCTGTTTTAATAGCAGTTTCCCCTATTGAGCCATTTATTCCCCTAGAATCTTGAAAGTTGTCTTCCCTGCCAAGCTCGTACGGTACTGCGCATGCGTGGGCTTGGGTCTGCTTATATAAGCGCCGGTGCAGCTTTCTGTTGGCATCATTTCTCCTAGGGCGATCACCGCGAGTGGTCGTTCCGAGCTCCCCACGATTCAACGTTACCCTCTGCATACCTCCGTTCCGCGGACGGTCGCCTCCCTCTGCTTCTCTTCTTGCTATATCCTGCCTTTCGTTGCTTTACAACGGTTTAATGGATAGCCTACTCCATCCCTTCCTTCAGTCGAGGATGGTCCTCCTCCGCCCTCACCGGGTTCTCCACGTCCTTCCACCATGCCACCGGAATGCTTCTCGTCTGCCGTTTCTACTTTGGAGCCGCTACCATACGTCCTGTTCCGACTCCTCCGCCTCCGCTCCACGGGCGACCATTCTGCCTCCCATACTAACGGTACTTCCGATCCTACATGACACGGCCGCCCCTCCGCACCGCCGTTACTATTGGTCCCTAGCCCAATACGGCTTGTGCCATCATGGCATTTAGGCGATGCATGGATCAGTTCTGACGTGCAACGATCGTCATCCTTGGTTCTCTTTACCCATTACGCTCTACTTATGGCCTTCTTGAATTGGGTTATTTCACCACATGCTGTCGACTTTCCCCTTTCTTTCCCTCCAGCATTGAATGCTGTTGCTTCCTCAACAAGGTACGATGTCCCTCCGCACCACCACCGTCAGCGCAGCCTACTACGTAGCCCTCTTCTCTTCTAGACATTCCGACGATGGAGCCCGCTCGGCCTTTTTCTTATATACGTTCCTTCGTTCTTGCATCCCTCCGCTCCTGCATAGCGGAGGGGGGGGGGGGGGTGGCACGTGCGCCCGAGTAAATTCGACAGCATTATGTCGCTCCACATTCCTCCTTCCGGACGTCGGTCTGTGACAAAGAGGGGAGGCACTTGCTACCTCTTCGACTAAGACCCACTGCGCATTCCCTGCGCAGCCTCCTTCTTGTATACGAACCTCTAGGACGTACCTTCCCTGGTTCCCATTGACTGGTGTTAGCAATTGGAAACATTCTTCTTCTCTACTGGCTGTTTCGTTTTACTACATATTCCGAAGATATCCATCCGCATCACAACCTTACTGCGCATTTGTCTGCGCAGCCACCATTATATATACCGTCAAATGAAGCAGTTCGGCTCGTCTCTTTGTCTGCCATCATATTCGACAAGAACTATTCGGGGACACTACGTCCGTCCCCTGGTCACATCCCTTCCTTGGACCCCCTCACACCCTCCGGTGATTGGGGTGTGCTCTTGGTTCCTACCCAGGTTTGCTCGTTCATCGTTCCTGTTCGCACTAAACACGGATTCATTCCATGTGACAGCTTGGTCAACGAGCGACCAAGGTACGATGTCCCTCCGCACCACCACCGTCTGCGCAGCCTACAGCCTACTGCGCAGCCCTCTTCTCTTCTAGTCATTCCTGTGACACAACCCGCTCGTCCTTTTCTAGTATACGTTCCTTCGTTCCTGCATCCCTCCGCCCCTGCGGAGGGGGAGCACGTGCGACAACGTTCCGCGTTCCACCTGCCCAGACCAGTCTGCGATTCCTCCTACTGCTGTCCTGTTCCTGAAGAATGTATGCTTTCTTTAGGGAACAACTTCACATTCTCTTTTCGCTCCTCATCTCCCCTCCTTGTTCCCCCCCCCCGACCAGGGGGGGGGGGGGGCTTGCTCCCATTGGGAACGGCAGCATCACATTCTTCCTCCTACAGGCCTCAGTCTGTAGCAAGGTATGCTGGACTTACCTTTGTTAGGACTGGCAGCAGCGCGTCCCTTACGTCATCTCCCTCCATCCCTGCCATCCCCTTGGCACAAACCACCGCAACTAACTGAAACAAGGCGCCTCTCTTCTGTCAAACCCCATCCACGTTTTCTGATCCCGCTTGCTACAGGGATGTCAAGGGATGGTTCCTCCTCACCACACTCATCATTCCGTGTCCCCTCTAGCTCCTCTTGTTACGGATGACATTAACGTTATTGAACTGACAACAGCACCTGATTCTTTGGAACGATCGCCTCCGCCTCCGAATCCCTCCTTTTCCAAGCCATCCCTTTCAGCACCCTGTAAAACTACAACTAACTCCTCTGGAATTGTGATCACATTCCTCCCAACCTTCAGGGTGTTCCGCACCTCAACAGACCAATGAACCACTCACTTCATCCCATGCACATGCTCCTTTGCACTCTTCCTTTCAACATTCCAAACAGTAAACTCCGGTCTATGACTACGCTTCGCCTTGGCTTGCTTCCATTCTTTCAGCACCACAACCTTCCATTGGCGACGCTGGTCCCTCTGCCGTTACAAACACTCAGGGTCCTCGTTCCGTTTCTCTGGCTCCCTTGCCGCCTCTGCCCGTTCCTCCTGCGGACGATGACTTTGTCTTCTGTTATTCGCCAAGACCCGTCCATTTCAGTAGAACCTGACCCTACGTCCCTAGGGGACTCTGATCTCTCGGTAATCCCTATCAAGGCAACACATCATACTCCAACTCACACACCACGCTGCAGAAACCGCCACAACGGAAGGTTCCACCTGACGTTCTGCCTCCGCGTTTCCCTAAACGACTGAAACTCCCAGCGACTAACGCCGTCCCAGCGATTGCCGGAGGTTCCGGATTACACTTTCAAAAAAAAATCTAGTCTGCCTACTACCAAGGGTGTTTGATTCAAAATGACTCGTTTTTCCTTCGCACCTCCGCACCACCACGAAATGCCTCCCGTTGCTGAGGATCCCCTTCCGCGTTCCACTTCTAGCAGAGTTTCTTCATCGAAACACCCTCCGCCCCTGTTCTACCCCCACGGTTCGACACGAAGTTCCAAGATGCTGTGCCTCCGCTTTAACTCGTTCCGTTCCCTGCAGCATCTGTCTTACGAGGAGCACTCATGCGAAGACTAAATTTCTCTGTCAAGGAAATGGAGGACTGAAAGGCAAAAAATGCCTTACTGAGAGCATCTAACAAGACCTTACCCACTGAATTGGAGATCGTGAAGAGGAAATACTATTCTATGAGGTTGATTTACGCCCGCCTCCATATGTACCATAACTAGCTTTCCCAAATCCGTCCTTACCTCGTTAGTGGGCCGAACTATCATGCCCGCTCTTGTACACGGTGCCCAAACAATGCACCATCCACAGTTGGGATCACTTCACCTTCCCGTCCACCCTCCACTGCGTCACATCAATCACCTTCCATCCAGGAACTACATCATACAGCCCCATCACCTCTGCCTTCCTTGCTGGATGACTCATCAGCTACCACCGAGCAGTTCTTCACTACGCCGACTCCAGTCCCCACTGCGACGTCAGTCGGCACCTTGCTTCCTCCGCCTGCTTTTGACATCGTTCCTATAACACAAAAAGACTCTTCCGCCGCTAGTTCGCCTGAAGCACCTCCTCTCAATCGGCTTGACATCAAACCATCCAAGGCTCTAATAACCACATCTCATAAGTCCAGCATGCATGTCGGTATCTAAGTCTGACACTACGACTACTCCTGCGACGCACATCGAACCCAACAGTAACTCCTCCCGTGCACCTCCTGTCTCCATCTGGCGACGGACGCTCAATATCCACTTATGTCCCACATCTTGAGTTATTCGGTGTGGCAACTTGACAATGCCCATCATTCATACCAGTGTTCCACAGCATCAATCTTAACAGCAAAAAAAAAAAAAACACTTTCAGGGACCTACCTTGCTCCCCGTGGCATACTAAGGCTACAGGCATAGCCTTGGGATTCAGAATGATCCCATGCTCATCCTCACCCTCCGTTTTAACAATAATAATACTAATACCTCCGAAATTCTTATAGGGCAGCGAGGTGTCCGTTTTTACCGTACCTTCATTAACAGGAAATAGTGGAAAACTTTCCCCTCGCTCACAACTTCGCCTCCTCAGAGGTTCCAAGACATCCCACCACCCATTCCGCACGAAAGAAGACAGTACGACAACTGCACCTAATAGCCACACCGAAGTTCTGCTCCTACATGACGTTCCTATCCCATTTACCAACATGTACCATCCTAGGTTGACGTTCCACGCCTCAATAACATACCTCCGGTCCTACGTTCCGCTCATTGACGATGCCTCAGACCTGCAAGACCATTTTTCTTCCCACAAGGCAAGCTGTTTTCGGCCACTATGCTTCATTCCATGCTTTGTACCCGTTTTTCATGATACGACCCCTGCACGCGGTATACAACAGGGGGGGGGGGGACTGAGAGCAACCGCACTCCCCAATCTCACCCTAGATATTGACTAAGCAACTCGTCCCTGAGTCTTGCTTTTCTCTGACTCTGTGGTCACGGTGAAAGTGGTTGGGAAGGCAGGCGTGTCTTCATCAGGAAAAGTCTCTTTTCCTGGGGATGCCAGCTCGTACTACGGGAAGATTGAACCTAGCCCTCCACCATGTGACGAAGTCTGCTATTAAAACAGGTAATGTATATTTTCGTCGGCTATAT
>JAHWFP010014925.1:0-38126 GCA_023313725.1 Lithobius niger | reverse complement strand
CGGCCTTTACTGTAGGTGGCTGTGGTCTATTCCAGGTTGTTCCACATTATGTTTGCAGGAAACCGACTGTGTATGACGCTACGTTTCCTTCTACAACGAATGCAAAAAACACGTAAATATCTCGCTCGTTGACCCTAACAGTAACGGCGTAGAGTCTACAAGTGTGAAAGCCTATTTTTTTTTTTTTGCATTTTTTAGTGTAAGGAAACGTGGCGTCAAACCGTCAATTTCCGCAAACGTAATGGGAAACAAAGTATAGGATCGTAGTAAGAAAGCCTTTACTGACGTCTCTCTATCAAGTCCACTGCAAACATGTAGCAGATACTAATTCTTAAGACTGATTAAGACTTGTATAGTGAAGCACCAGTAAGGCTCATCCCGTCATTTTTTTTACTAGTTAAATCGTGTTTTGCTTTGAATGAATTTTCACGGAATATCTCGACTTATACCACGTCTTCATACTGCCTGCAAACTAATTTTGAAACTGGGGTCTTGACTAGACGTCGGAGCTACTCGCAGAAACTTCAAGATCCATGTGTATTGCAAATGACAGGGTTGTGCCTTCATAAAGTCCAGTCGTGTTCTTTTCCTGCTGAGGAAATACTTTATACATTTTCAAAAGTACAGGAGAGGCTGCAATCTTACATGAGAGCAGTAATTTCGTTAGGTCTCGAAAATCCCCGACATTTGCAACGAAATGCTTCAGGTCCCTCACTTTTGTGCGCTTTTGAAACTTGAGCCAATTTTCGTCGATAGATCGAGAGGCAGCCCGTGAAGTGGATATGAAGTCCTCTTATTCCCCTTACGACTCTAACATCCTTTTCGTCCGTCGTAGAAAATCCGTTTCTTCTTTTTTTTTTTTTTTATTTCTCCTCCTCCTTTTGTCTGCAGCTATAACGAGTTAGAGATGGAGTTCGTCTGGCTTGTTGGCAACTTGCCCCGAATCATCTTTTGACTTTCGGCGTACAGCGATGAATTACAACTCTTCTCTCTCTCTCTCCCTATCTCTCCATCTCTCATCTTTCGCTTTTTGGAATGCCTTCTTAGATTTCGTCACTTTAGGATTGTAAGAGCGGAGAATGCAGTGAGGCGAGTTGTGCCATGAACAATTCAGGAGTTGCCAAGATGGCGACCGCTCTGAGCCCCTGTTACGTCTCCATCTTTTCTCCAGGTCATGCATAATGAATGAAAGATGGCAAAACCCGACACGGTGTCTGTATGGCTGTCTGTCTGTCCGTCTTGTCTGTCCATCCGTCAGTATTTCCGTCTGTCCGTTACTTCTTCCCAACCAAACTATGCTGGCAACAGAATTCCTTCACGCCCTTAATCGGGGCCCTATTTCAGCCAGTTGAGACCCGATGTGAACAATGGATTGCCTTATGTAACCCAATATAACGACGCGCCTGTAAATTCGGTGCACCTTGCAGAGATCTGCAACGTATTTCAAGACTTGTGCAGCAAAGGTGAAGTTGTTAATTAAGTTTACATGGAACTCCAACTGCATAAACAATTCTAAAGGCATGATGAGAGAAGGAAAAGGCATGAAAGACGATAAACAGTTCAGGTCTCGGTGAAACTCCATCTGGGGAGGTTGGACGCAGCCTCAGACTAAGGGAAATATCTGGCCTGAAAGGAACAAAAGTATTTTCTGCCACTTATTTATGTAGTGAAACATCCCACAGCATCTGTAAGCTATGAAATTATCGTCATAGGGAGAACGGTAGGAAGTGTATGTGGTTGTAACGCCGCGGGAAAATCGCCATCCGACAGACAATGACGGCAACAATGAAATTCAAGTCCAGGTTACGTCCACCCCTGTGCATTCAGGAAGAGAAGCCCCTTAAAAATGTACTCGTTCTCATGTCAATTGTGGAATTTCAAAGATACTAGGAATTTCCATGAAAATGTATCGCTTTTTTTTGTTCCGTGATAGCCTTGCTAATGAAAATGATTTTATTCCAATTATTTCCTGTTATAGCCTTCTGTACGGCTGAGAAGACTATTGCAACGACTTTACCCGTCCGTCTGTCACTTTTTTCAACTTCGGAAAAAAAGTGACGGACGTCAAATTAAAACATTTTTGCCTTTTTATACACAATAAGTTTTCTCGACGTAATGAAACAATAACCTTTGATAGTCGCATGTAAACCCTACACTGAGGGTAACATGCAACCGTAAAAATAAAAGGATTCCGTCAATGACAAGCATTTAAAATAGTGTCGTCTCCATGCTGCATGGATGAATAGGCTCCTACGCTCGAATCAAATTCTCCGTTATCTGCTACGTACGAAATTAAAACGTCAGGTAAAAAAAAGTTAGGTCTAAAGTCACATTACTTTGGCAATGTCAAGTTGCTACGAATTGGTGCTGGCTTCATCAACAGCACTATGATGACGTATATTATGACGTCTCTCCCGTCACTTTGCTCCCTACCAGTGATTTGCGTTCGGCGAACACTGTATCTGTGTGCCGGAGGCGCACCGTGTTGCTGCAACTTACAAAATTAATTCAGCAATAAAAAATAGGCCTAAAAGGCTAAAAATTACTCCTAAAATCTTAAAGAGGCCTAAAAGCTGACACATTTTTAACCGACAATTGTGATGATTACTGCTTTTAGATTATACATAATTATAACAGCAATCGATGTTGCAATGCGTTATAGAGGTGTGCGCCTTAACACTTATGGGAAGTGGCTGAGGTGCACAGAAGACCAGTTGCGACTAGTTAGTCGCTGCAGCCGCTTGTTTTTTTTTTCGTTACAATGACGCAATTTTTGTGCAGAATGAACTTCAGTGCGACTTCACCGACTGAAGCACCTTATTACTTGTATAGGTGAAATTGCAAATTTTGTGACGTTTTCTGACTTTTTATTAAGAACGCCTACTAAGAGAAGGGATATTGATAGAGAAAGTAGCGCTCTAACACGTTTATGTGAATTAAAAGCGTGCAAAGTGAACATAACAACAAACAACGCTTCGGGGATAAGTAACATCTCGTTTTCAAGTGCAATAAAAATCAGCAGTCAAGCATCGCAATTACAGGATACACAATAAAATGCCTAATGCCAAGGCGAAGCATTCTTAAAGGCAATTCAACATTAAAACTTTCAAAATTCAAAGAAAAGAGAACCCAGATTTACTGGCGAAACAGCCAAACAAGGGAGACCACATCTCTTCCTGGGGAGGCTAGAACAAGGAGATCTTCTTTCTTTTTTGTTATGATGAAGGCAACCCACCGACTGATGTCGAAATATAAACTCTGTAAGTAATTTTATGTGAAAATTGTGTGCCCTGGCTTATTTTATTCTATACAAAACATCACACATCTTCACTGCAGGACCGAAAAATTGCCGTAATTGGCCTGCATAACCTTTGAAGGAGATAGGCTAATCGTTCAAAGGCTAATTAACTACCTTAGTCAGGAATAACTAGCTGTGTACTCTCACCATTCAACCACCTTGACCTGCAAACTTACATAGTTAGTGAACATGCATGATACTGCAAGCAGTAATGCCATACACAGTGACACCTAATGCCCTTAAAGTTGCGTTGCTACAAATTTGGCATAAATTAAAATTTATTTAAAGTGCTTGTCAGGTAGAAAATTTGCAGAAGTTACCAAGAAATTTACGATTTTTTAAAGAAAAGGCTTGCAATGGAGAGTTGTGAGCTACAATCCATCCTTAGTCAGAGCGTTATGTTTATGCGAAATGATAAATTATTTTTACAATTTTTAAATCCATGTAGCCCTGCCTCTGCTTCTAGATGCCGTGTGACGGGCTTATCATTAGCTGGGTAGTGTATCCTTCAATACATCTGTTATGCCTAGACACCTACCGAGGTATATCAGTGCATCGATGGATATACACAACCGAAATGGCATTTCAAGCATGCAGCCTCTTAACGTCTGCCGCAATGTTTAGAAACGTATAAGGAGTGTGTAAATCTTAGTTATATAGGGCAGTGACATAACGTAGTATTATTGTGGAAAACCCTATGGTGGAGCCAGTACCTGGGTTAGCTGCAAGGGGCACCGGAGGGGAAACAGAAGGGCGTCTTACTGAAGCCAATGCTATTATAGACTGTATTTCTTAAACCTACAACGCGCGATTTTTGTTGTTGGAGAAAACAACGTTTTTTTAAGCCTAAAAAAAACCTTGCCCTCGTAGGCAATATGACGTCGCTTGACGCTGCCATATACGTAAAACGAAACTACAAGACAAAGCAAAGAGGCAGTGTCATACAGATGACTTATTAAAGACACTTTTGTTTTCCGCATGTAGCAACGGACTCTCAGAATGGGTGTTGTGTCAGTGAAACACCAGAGGTTGCATGAGACACCTGTCCTTGACATCATCTCGGGAAGTTATGCAAAAGAATTGGCACCAAGCAACGGTCTCGTCAGTTTGTAATCAAGACCGATGACAAGTTCAAGATTCGAAGCAGGACGGTGCCTAAATGGCCATTTTCACTCATTTGGAAGCTAACGTTGTGAAGTTTTGATTGCATATACTCAGAGTCTCATCCAAATGTTTACTCTTTTAAAATATTGTTTATTCCTTGATTTCAACTCCTAATTATTTGAAATGTGTATCATTTCGACAATTTTTCCTAGAAAAGGCAATTTGGACTTTTGCTCTACCTTCCCCCAACATGAGATTTAATTAAAACTCTTTGTTGCAGTCATGGGCTAGGGGTTATCCGCAGTCGATCGGCTATCGTCTAAATCCACCAATAAACCTTAAATGGCCAAGAATGACGTATGGTGTCGTCTACATCATTCGACAAACCAGTTAATAGCCTAACGCACCACTTCGGATCCTGACCTCAGCACCAAAAAAAAGTTGTGGTATAATCATTACTGCTGAACAGCTGTATTCCTGTAGTTTTCAGGATAATTAACGTTAGGTTTGTTCAACAGTCTGTTTCTATGGTTACCATCCTTTCGGAAGTATGTCTTGTCTTTAAAAATGCATTTGTTTATTATTACCAAGTCCATTATTTAGTGCCTTTAATGGCAGTCAGCAACAATTTCGAAAGAATACCTTAAATTTAATGCTGTTTACCCTCAACTCCTCCGAAGTTTCGTGATGTATTGTCATAAATTTTATAAAAGTTCAGAGAATACGGATTTATCTTTGATGCGTGGATTTGCCTGCGCTGATGAGTCGTGTCAGCAAACTTTAAACGAGGCCTGAAACAAAAATACGGCGAGAAGGCTTTGGCATAGAACCGACCGACATTGCTGCCATTTAGGGCTTGGTTCATTAGGTTTTATCTTCTTATCATAAATGTACGAAGGCATTTATCGTTAAAATCATTAATATCTATAAAATGTTGAGAATGGTACATTAAATAACATGAATAACGTACATATTTAAAGCAGAATAAATACAGTTTATAGGAAGCAACCCATTAATTAACAGACTCATTGGAACGTACGGGTTTACAGGACAACTTGCTTTGAAACAACCAATTGTATTCCCTATAACATGCCACTGGAAACGTGTCCAAACTTTAAAGCCTTGAAGCTCTTCACAAGTGCATGCTGTTTCTGTCAAGCTATCACTACGAATACTTTAATCTTGGATTAATAACTACACTTTCGTTACGGGATAACTCACTTGCTAGACTAACCGCTCAAGCAACGCGTGCAAAGCTATGGATAGAGATTCTGGTTTCTCAAGTTTGCCACGAGAGCGCAACCTACGCAAAAGACGGTTGAGCCACATCACCAGCGCCTGCCTCACAGCGTAGTTAAAGGCACATAAATTCCTCCGTTCAGGCCGCTTTACTCTGTGTCACCTATACGCTAAAATATAGTTCAAACGACCGCAGCGCGCATTGCTCTATGAATAGTCATACTAATTTCGGGGCCGCTGCAACGTGACACATCGTACGACCAAGTCGCAAACGTGAGCGAAGGATTAATTATCCTTCCTCCAGGACCGCGGCTTGCCAGCGATGTGGCGGGAGTTATATACCGCTCGGACCGAGCCGTTTAAAACAAGCCTAATAACATTCACGCGCCACTACTGACATCTGCATCGTACCCTTAGACCAGCAAATGAAAGGTAAATCAGTTTATATAAAACTATTTCCGGTAATGTATCGAGTGAAACTGTTAAAATATACCGGAGGGAGTTATGTGCCTTTAATTAAAGAGCTATTGAATCGGCGGCCCTGTCAGCGTTTCACTTTCATTATCAACGCGGTAAGTTTTATTCTGGCGTTCACCCACTTCAAAACTATATATGGATACAATTTCTTGCTGGGAAATTTATGAAATGCATTACCATGCATGTGTGGTTTGCCGCACTGTGGGGAATTAATCTATCAGCCGCCGTGAGCGCACGACACCACCATCTTGGATTTGCCCGGAAGTAGAGGTGCTGAAGCTTTAGTTCGTAGTCGCTTCCTACCGATGGCGCAGCACGTTTTAATCGCGCGAGCTATACACGGAAAGTTGCGCAGATTTTGGAGAGAGTAAATAGGTCTTGCTTTAATGACTGTAATTCAAATGTTCAATTTTCCGCTTCTTTGGGGGAAAGCACCTTCCAGAACTAGATAGAATGTGCACCGTGCATCATTGACCTGCGGACTGTACTTCGGTGAGGTGGCAGCGGCTGACTGTTGGCACATTCGTTCGAATTGTGCCGACTTTTTATTTTTATTTTATTTTATTTATTTTTTTATTTAGTGTGGTACCTTACACCCTTAAGACCTGTAACGTTTAGAACCATGACCCATCTGCTCTGCTCTTGTTTTATTAATTTTTTCTGTTGTTTGTCATGTTTTAAACCCTTCACTTGAAAACGGTTCCGATCTAGGAACCGAAACGTCGTGATTTCGTCGTTCACCTGCACTTGATGGCTACTCTGCCTACATTTACCTACTAAATTGCTTTTTAGCCTTTCTGCTTTTTTGTTTTCTGCTTTTTTTCCATACAAACCATGCTCAACCGTAAACCTAGAAATGTCATTGGACCAGTGATCTTAAATTTGGACACAAGGTTATTTCGTTTATGCAGTAATAAGACGCAGGAGCGTATAGTCGAACATCCTTACTGAATTGGGTGAGAATTTGCTAATCTGTTGAAGAAAACAACTCCACCGACAAACTGAACTTGAAGTAAAGTAACATTAGGATGAAAGCAAGGCAAAAAAATGCGATTGCTATGGTTACAAAAATCGGGCAGTGACGCCAGACATCCAGTATTGCTGCACCAAGAGTTTAACATTTGAGGGAGTTTTCTTCCCACTCCACTTCCGCCTGGCGTACGAGCGCCCTCGAAAGATGGACTGACCCCTCTTGCGCCGGTACAGTCCCTCTCGTCTCGTCTCTCTCGCTTTCCACTCGCGAGATCTCATCATCGCTGGCCCGTCAAGCGAAGCGTGGCCAAACCCCAGAATTTGTGTCCAACGACCAACTGATAGGGTGTCGTCTTCTGGACGGTATTCTTAGATGTATGGGTGTGTGTACGCGACGCTCGCAAGAAAAAAGCAAATACAAAAATCATCACCGTCTCCTACCATTTCTCACTCCCTTCTTTCCCCCGGTCTTTCTCCCGGTCGACTACGGCGATTACCCCATGCTCCTTTCACCAGTGACGTAATTTAGGGCTCCCCGAGCACGAGACAGCCGCGTTGCCAGATTCATCACGCACACCCTGACATTGGCGTGGTTCCCCTACCCACTCCTCTTTCGTCTCTCCTCCCGCCTCCATCCCCCACCTCGAGTCTGCGTATAGCTGGACGTCAATCCCCTTCCCGCTCACCCCCCCCCCCCACTAGAATTCGGACATGGTACATCAAAGAGGAGGGGCTCTCAAGTAGGAAAGATGGAACACACTCGCTGGGAAAGTCCAACATTGACTTGGTGACTTGAACAAGCCTTCTTGCTTCTAATACTGCTTGGTTCGCACTTAAAAGAAGTCCAAATGGTGTGTGTACGTTGCTTGAAGTTACTTTTAGTAAGTTTTCATACGTACGGTGTTTGGATCCTTCATACTTTATCCCTGAGGTTGGTTGTTAATACTTTACTCAACACTCCTAAACATGAAACTTTGGTACTTAAAAATATTAAATAAATATTAGGGACCTCACTTTTAGAAAAAGGAAGAGAAAAAGTAGCGGAATTCATACACTAATAAAGCAGAATCTTAATTATTGATATCTGAAACAAAACCCACAAGGGTGAATGAACCCGTCAAGTTTCAGCCAATCAACGTAGTGATATCAGAACAATAAAGGCTGCCAACAAGTTGCTAAATTTCCAACCGAATCCCACCAAGTATTAGGTCAAAGGTTAAATCAGAAACATGACCATTGCTATCGGTAGCAATGGTCAAGTTTTTTTTTTTTATTTAACTTCTGAGGTAATAGTCGGTGGGATTAGATTGGCCACTAATGTAGCGACTTGGTGGCAGCCTTTTTTGTTCTGATATCACTACTTTGATCGGCTGAAACTTGGCGGGTTCATTCATCCTTGTTGGTCGCGTTTCAAAAATAACGGTAAACTCAATGTTTTAAACCTCAGGTCGGGATCGTTATCAATCACAAAGAAATTAGAGCAATTGGATTTTGTTGAAATACAGTAAAATCTAAAACTCGAAGCTATCAATGAATCATCAGTAAAAACAATGAACACCATTGTTTGCCAGATTTCGCACAATGAAGAACCAAAGTCATTTGGTGCTTTTATCATTTCTCAGTTTGAACTCAGCATAACTTTTTTCTTACCTTTTTGTATTGAAGATTCATTCTGACAAGGAAGCAATGTGAAACATTCACACGCGTTCATATTCAACGGTTTAGCAAATAAAACAAACCGAGCAGTTTTTTTTGGTATATTCGTTGCAGCTGGCATTTAATACGCTCATTTCAACTTTTAAAACTGTGTAGTACAAGTTCTTTCTCACGGACACAAAATATGCTAAATACAAACACACGAATGCTGAAAAACACGAATATTTACAAATTTTTTTTTTAGGGTGAAATCGTACCATCGAAGCCGATGTCAGTTAGTAAGAGATGACGAGTCACGTCGTTTGTTAGTTAACTGATATCCTTTCATCCGGCCGTTATAGTGAACCCTCGCAGACCAAGCCGAACAACTGCACGTAGGACAGCGCCGCAACCCGTAAATGCGCTCCCGTAAATTCCGGGTGGACAGCCAAACTTCCCTCAAGTTCATGAAACAGCTTTAATTTTCTAATCACGTTACGGGTACTTCATCAGAAATAACGAATGTTTAAAATAAATATTTTAAAGAAAGTTTTAAAATTGTCGACTTTCGTTGAAGTTTAGCCATACTTTAAATGTTTTAGTATTTATTTTAGTTGTTTGTACTTGTGATGAAGAACCCGTATACGGAGAGAAAGTTAAAGCTGCTTTTTGCTGTTACTGTTAAGGGAAACCGGCTTCCCATCCTGCATTTTTTATGATTCAACATTAGGCTTTAAAAAAATCATCCTTACAATTGTTTTCCCTCTCGGCGCGAGTTTCTAAACTGCATGTAGTTGAACCTTAAAATCTATTATAAATGTCAAGATGAATATTCATTCATACATGATAAAAAAAAAAAAAATAAAAAACTACCTGTTCGTTCTACATTCAAACTTGTAAAGTGAAAACTTTAAAACTCTTTCACTGACTTCGAAGTAAATTAACAAAACATTAGTTAAACAACGAACTTCAGGGGTTGAGGTCAACGTAATAAGATTATATAATACCCTTACCTAACCTCGCTTTTCTTGAACATGAATTTGTGTTCCGTAATCCTGTCATTAAGACGCAGATACGGCCTTAATAATTTTTTTTTTATCCACTATCGTAAATCACCTATTAAACTTCCATAGGCTGTTAAAATTAATTCGATAAGAAAAAAAGGGTGGTCCGAAACAAAGTTATAATTCCAGTCTTACTTCTGTCCAGGGAGAGTGTTTAGGCCTAACTTCGTCACTGAAAATTCGACGGTTACGTGATCATTAACGTACGTCATCTGGGTTCAGTCTAGAATTGACGCAATGCCCTTATTTTTATTTGTTAAGTAATTTAAGTGTTAGTTCACTAGTTTATTTATTTTGTTTAGTTTACTTTACGTATGAAGAATTTAGTTAATTTTTGGTGCAGAAAAAAACCACGATTTAAATGTACATTCCTACTTGCTCTATAACAGCCAATCGCAGATCTCCATCCGCGTTTGTTACCGTCGCACCGTTTCGAGAAACTCGGCGTGTTAATACAAGGCCAATTAAGATAGTAGCAGCGAGGAACGCAGCTACTATCTCAGTTGGCCTTAGGCCTAGTAGACGAAACAGCATGAATTAAAACATTGTGTCTGCATAAATCGGAAAGATTTTCCTATTTTAACATCACACTATAAATTTTTAGGCTAGTATTTTATAATTTTTTTTGGCGATCTATTGGCATAAGTAATTTTAATTTTCACCGCATTAGTTTTTTTGATTTTTGATCTCTTGGTAATTATTAGCAAACGATTAAAAATTAGTACATACACACGCACGGATGAAACGTCATGGTTATTGCAAGGTAAATATTAGCAGGATGATATTAAATTACTTCCCAATATTCAACTGAAAATCTCCTTGATGTCCCATTTAAAAACGGATTTTCAGGAATGGATTAACTAACGGTTAGTAACTAGAACTTTGGGGCCGTACTTGATGTTGAGGATGGAGAAAAATAGCGCTGGGAGGAATGTACCTTTAAGAGGATGAAACATGAGTTCCCTTGAAAGTATGATGTTTTTAGCAAATTTTTAGGTTATTTCACGATTTCTGATCGTAAAGCATTTTAGGGGGGGGGGGGTGGACCGGGCCGTAGTTATGCCAAGGTTCTTCAATACGCGATTTACGGTTATATCCTTATTAGTGCTTGCTGGCTGGTAGTTTACTACAGCCATATTTTAGGATCAGGGCCGGATTAAGCCTCGTAGAGGCATGGTGTAAGATTTATTGTGGCCCTCTCCCCCCCCCCCCGGCCGGGCCGGCATAAAGGAAAAAGTTTCCTTTTTTTGAACAATAATTTTTTTTAAACAGTAAAAGTAAATTTTTTTGTTATTTAAAATAGTACCTTACTTTATTTTTTCCGTGGCCGTGAGGCACCCCGAGGCCCTTTTTCGGCCTGTGGCGCGGTGCTTCAGCACCCAAAGCACCCCCCTTAATCCGACCCTGTTTAGGATAGGTTCTGCTTTTCAGTAACTGCAAAGCATAACTTATCTTAAAAGGTGGCCGTAGTAAACTTACTAGCCAGCCCTAATAAGGATATTACCGTAAATCGCGCAGCCGCTTAGCTTAGCCTAGTTTTCTCGAATCAGTTTTACGAGAAAACGAGGGGCTGAAGCTTTGCCACCACTCAACCACCAAACAGTTAGACATTGGCAAGACAATTCGGCTTGGGTAGAAGGCGGCTTGCCATCGATCCTTTTCGGTATTTTCGTGGCAATGCCAAAACAGTCCTCTAGCTACCACGCCAGCCAACACGAACAGGAGAAGGCAAAGTGTGCATTAATGAGCTTCATTGGACCCTCTAATCCTCGCCGTAATCTCGTTAGTGTCGGGCCAAGTGCATTATGAAATCCTCTGCTTTGCTTCCATTAAGCGCCGAAAAGACTTTCGCTTGTAGAAAAATCGAGAAGCCAACGGCATTTGTAAGGCCCAGCTTTTCCAGCAACGCTGATGTTTCGAGATAAGAGTAAAGTGTTGGTCAGAGGCCAAGCCCTGGAGCCATCAAAATCTGTGAAATTTTAATAAAAATTAAGCTATTTTCGTGCAGGGTTGTGCCTCAGTCTCGGAGAAAGAGAGTAGAGAGGGAGAGAGCGGGAAAGACAATTATTAAGAACACGGCTTACGCAGTTGTAGAGCTTGTATATTATTTATGCTGTTTCTCAATGTTGGGCAACTTTTGTGTAAATATTTCAAAGGAGTCTTCCTGCTAGTAATCAAGAAACGGAAACAGAAAGGGTTTCTTGAGATGTGAATACGAAATGCACAATTTGTGGGACCGTATTATTCTAAGCAAAACGGCACGTGATTTTAAAGCTATTTCGGTTCAAACGCCGCTTAAATCAAAACCAGCACCACATTTTGTTTTTCGTTTTCGTTCTAATTTATCCACTTTGGATGGCACCACACCTTAGCTACAACTGTTCCGTGACACGTGCGCACGTTTTTAGTACACCGTGTATCTAGTGCACTGGCTGATAAACTGTGTATCTGGCACACAGGCGACAGAATACACCGTGTATCTATCTCACAGGCAGAATACACCGCGTACACAGTGCACAGGCAGATCGAGCCCACACGCGGAGTTTCACGATGACTGAAATCAGATTAGTATCAGCTTAGGGTAAATAAAAAAAAAAAGTACCATGTTTAACAGGAGATTATTAGCAAAAAACACTACTATGTCGTAATTTTACACTGAATGCAACGAACAGGTTTAGGACTTAACAATGACACGAAGTAGACAAAGACTTCAAGAAGTAGATAAAAATGGCGTCAAGCGGTGGAGTTTTTGAGATACTGGGCGGTCCTGTGTGCTCGATGCACGGTTCATTCTGGTTGCGTGCGCTCGAAACTTTTTTGTGCGGAAGTACAACGACACCGCTGCAACCGGGGCTGGCCCTTATGTAACAAATACGCACAAAACATAGATTACCAGCAGAAAAATTAGGTGCAACGCACTCGACTATTTTCTATGGATTGATATTTACATTGCAATAGGACTACGAACGAGATGGGAGAAAAAGTAGCTCGAATTTGGATCGACCAGCGGCTGGAACAGGAATTTTGCTTGGCAGATAAGAGGCAAGGGAATTAAAAATCCTGTTTGCAGTGTTAACCTAGTTAATCTATAATTAAGCTAAACTGACGGTTCGGGGGTATGAACCTCTTCCCGATACGTGTGGTTCAATAAACGACTACGGGGTTGAGAGTCGCACTGTGTAGCATTGGCATTAAGCCAACACGCCCTTATATGCGTAATGTGTGGTGCAGTGGCAACCCGGACCACTGCACTATGACTGAGGTTGGCGCTAATGACCAAGTTGTCGACGCGCCATTAAGCCTCAATTCCCCCCCCCCCTTTATATGCATTTGTTACAGAACATGTGGTGCCACCTAGAAGGTGGACTACAAAACACAACTACAGTGAGGAGCCCTAGCGACCAGTAAGTAGTACTAGGAGTGAAGAGGTGTGCTTCCCTAACGGACAGCACGCCATCCGAATTCCTAGCCACTCCAGGGTTTGAGACATCCGGTAGGAGGACTCTACGGAACTCGGCATGGGGGAAACGGATTTTCAGCTATTTAAGCACCTTGAAACTTCTGGAACGCCACCATTTTGACACAGTTTTAATCGTGGCAAATTTCTTTTCTTTTCACGTTTAAAAGTAACCTATTCAACTTCTTTTCGGCGGAGGTGGCCTGGAATAGGCTCCAGAGAGTTGGGGTGGGTTTACGTAACGACAATTTTCTCGCTCACTAAATTAAATTAAATTAAAGTAATACCGGAAGAAAGCAAGCTTATGTAACCGGTTCACACGAAAACATGCAACAAAAACACTTTACCACTGAGTCAGATCGTATTGTCTCTTCCAACTACAGGTTGAAGGCTCTGTTACAACACTTTCTGGCAGTCCATTCCAAGAATTAATGGCTCTCACAGTGAAGCAAGACTGTCCAACAATGGTGCGGATTCGTGGTAGGCATGTACCGGGTACGAATTTTGCCGGGTGCCGGGAACCGGGTAATTTCCGGGTATTGTGAACTGTACCCTGCCGGGTACCGGGTACCCAAACCGGGTAGTTTACAAAAATCGATAATCAAAGAAATGAGGTGGAAATTAAGTGGCTCTTCAAAAATTAGTTTTTTTCCCCATTTAAAAAAAATCCGAACTTACGTAAAAAAAAATTATGAAAATATTATGTCTTTTACGTAAACACTAAAAGCGATTAAAACTTGAAACTCAATATCATTGATACCGAAAACGGAAAAACTTTTTCAAATATTACAATTTTTTTAAAAATTCCGATGCTTAATACTTTCGATGCAATGCAAAGACAACAATTAAGCGATTCTACCAAGATTTCTCTTCACACAATGTTTGGCTTCACTTTAGTACGAAAAATTAAGTAATGCAAGATTATGATGCAGAAATAATAAATGTGACGATCTGTGAAGGCATCTTTTTTAGCGCACGGCGTGCACTTAACAATGCATTCGCGTAGGGTCCACTCTTGGCAGAGGTTGGAGGATGAAACGGTATATACACCAACTTCCGTTGCCCTAGCAACCATGGGTGAGTTCATTAGCAAAGAGATAGGGGAGGGTGGTGAAGTAAGAGAGAGGAAGTTGCAACCAGTCTTACTTTAAGCTTTCTCATCGGCAACATCTTTACTAAATACGGGCATTTATTGTAGTTATTTCCCGGCACCGGGTACCCGGAATTTTCAGTTACCCGGCCGGGTACCCTCAAAAGTTGCCGGGTTGGCCGGGTACCGGGTAATTACCGGGTACCCGGTACATCCCTAATTCGTGGTTTTGTCAACTTCATGTTGTGTCCGTTGGTATGTCGACAGTCGACCGCTGAATGTTGTAACAATATTTAGAATGACTGTTGCACCTTGTTTTTTATCCGTGTTGTTGGCAGAGCGGTGAAGCGTAGCCTAAAGAGGACACCGAATTGCAAAATGTTGCTTGGTTGGTCTGTTGGTCGATTGGTTTAGTTGCACCTTTGTAGTATGGAGAGCCCAAACCCTTGCTGATCTCGAATTTACCGCATAATTGATCAATTATAATCCACGAAATTATGATTTTTCTAATTTATTGCTCTAAAACTCGCCATTGTAAATATGGAATCTTGAATAGTTAAGGAAATCCGACGAAGCATACACTGTGCTACTGGTAATCAAGTGAACTTTTCAAAACCGTCAAAGTAAATCATCTTTGCATCCTTGCAGATAACATTCTTTTTCAACGTAACTCATAATAACATTTGATTATCGCATTTTAACCACTAGAGGAAGGCAGTCAAATGGAACAAACAAAAGAATTCGGTAACGACTCACATTCGTTTCACGTGAAAAACAATGCTTGGAGGAATTACCCTACATGGCAGGCGTTTACACTATCAACGGGAATCCCAAACGTGAAACCTCAAATCGCCGCAGTATGAGTAAACGTTTCATATCAAACGACAGTTGACGGCAGACGACATGTTTGCACGGCAACACGGAACAATAAGATGGCTTCGTATAATAATTTCAAGATTCCTGGTTGCTAAGGAAACTGTACTCTCAACGAGCGAATGAGGTCGCATTGCGTAAACACGATGTGAGTCCGAATTGCGAATAAATGCTGTCAATGGGCACAAAGTTACTCTATGTACGTTTCAAGGTTAACGACTACCCCAGTATCAACAGTAATAAAGTAATTTTAATTGACTTTTATTACTGCTTGATAATAGGTTATCCATTCCGCGGAAAAGTTGCATTTTTAACGATTAATTTGTTGTTTGTAGCACTTGCTGGATTTGCAACATTTGCATAAACATTGAGAGACGTTTTGAACAGGATTCAAAAATAATAATAAAAAAAACATAGCCATGGAAATGAACAGTTCTAAACGCGTCGTTTAAATTCGAAAAAAAATGGGTCGAATTGTGTGAGGTGCTAAGGGATGTGGACGATAAGTTTCAAGTCAAGCTCAATTGTTATTCACTCCTTACTGCATAGCTAGGGGACTATGCACATAGCATCACATATTCGGCATCGGCTTCAAGTTTTTCCCCTCGAACCGAGCCTATGTTCAGAACCAGAGAGACAGTGGCGCACCGTCCGTCACTCCAACACCACCTGACGATTCAGCCCCAGCGGGTCAGCTTATATACTGGCCAGGAGGGAGGGGGAACGCTCTTCAGGATTCACGTCACGTGACTGGCTAACAGGTGCGAACGGGTTCCAACTGGTTGAGTAGTGGAGCAGTCTCGCTACCCCGGCTGTTCGCGCTCTGCCAATAGCCATGTTTATGCGGATATTGAGAGAGTTCACAAGATGCGCATGTAACTGCAAGGCGCACCAGGCGCACCGCGTAGTGGCGCCTCGCTAAACGTTTATAGCGTGTTACAGTTGTTGTCGTATTCTTTGCACGCTAGGGCCGCAGCAAAGGTCGCATTGGTTGTAACGCTCTACCGCTGTTTCTCGTTTGTGTGGTTTCCATTGCAGTTCCCTCAGCTTCACTTGGACCAATCTGGTGGGTGGAGGGAGGGGAGGGAGGTATTTTGAGTGGAATGGAACAGATATTTATGATTGTAGGGTGGAGCGAAAGCAGGCGACCGACCTCATAACGGGAGGAACAAGACATTAAAATATTTTCCTTCTTCGGCCTCAAAATGTAAACCAGCATCGTGTTACGACGTAATAAAGCGGGGGAAATTACAATTAACAGTTTTGCCAGCTCGTAATTTGTTAAGCGTTTGCGTTTAAGAATTTTGTTGTTTTCAGAATTTTGTGCCGCTAGCATGGGGGGGTTAAATTAAATTGTTCCATGCGCAAACGGCCGCAAACTGACGTAATAAATGTTCTCATTTACGCGCATTTATGAAACGTTTCTAGGCCTTCATAAAGAGACTTATGTTTCCATTACACTAAAGTGAATGGTTTTCCATGCTAAAGATAAACATTATTATTATTTCATCTTTTCGTTATTTTTTTTTTCATTCACTTCTGCATGGTTGACGTGGTTTATAAATCTGCGTGGGAGCATTATGCACTTTTCACAATTTTTATAATTATTAGATTAGGAAGCCGAAACATCAACGAGCGTATATCTCGAGCAAGGAAACGTACTTTATCGCCATCGCAGGTGCTCAAGCCGTCATCGTTAAGTGTAAATTCAAGCCAGCGTCGTTATGGTTTTATTGCTTTCATGACTCCAAAAGAACTGCAGACACACCGTAATGTTTAGTGCCACCTGGGATGATAATTTATATAAATTGTCATCGTCTGTATAAGTTTAGGGCCACTCGTTGGGTAACCAATGTTCATTCGATCTCTGGATGTTAATGCTCGGTCCAAAAGTAGTAATGTTTACAGCAGTATAAAATATTTTTCTGATATTAAAATGGATTCCTAATCAGAACCAGGAGCGTACTGGCCGCACGGGAAAACGGGAGGTGTTCCGTGCGGCCAGTACGTCCCTGATCTGAACACTTGCTCATCTCAATTTTGGGCCATTTCAGTTGGCCATAAACCCACGAAGAACGACTGACGTAGACATTGTGAAAATGGGCACAAAACGATAAGTTGATTTTAATTCGGCCACATCAACAGGATGGAGCCAAGAAATTCTTTAACGGTCATTCTACTCCCCCGCCTTACATTTAAAAATGTTTCACCTCGCAAATAGGCAAGCCCAAACCTCTATACCGTAGCCTACTCTAACTACTATTTGTGTTTCGACGAAATGCTTTCAGGAAATCACTTTGACGTGACAATGAGTGTGCTACCAACAAAAGAAAGCGCCCCTTTGTAAGAGATTATTACAACACAACTGAATGCAAATTTATAAATTATAAATGTAACATTTCTTCATTTTTTTAAAGAGAACATGACCAACACCTTTTAAAAACCATGTCTTACAACGACGTGTTCTTCAAAGCAAGAATACGATGTGTCGTGCATGTTAATTGTCTGTTACACTGTTAGTAAGAATAAAAAGAAATAAAGAAAATGAAAAAAAAAACATACAAAACAGGAATAAATTACCCGAGTTCTCAATGGACATTTTAAGTCAAAATGTTCAACATTGTCATTGAACATCATCCGCATTTACCGAGTTTCTGTTAGTCCATGTTTGTTCAAACCAGCATTCAACATGTTTGGGCAAAAAAAAGCGATCACAACTCCCATACACAACCATTAAACACTGAAGATACGTGTAAAATCCATTAAAATCGCTTCCGTTTCAAAGGTTTCATTAAAGCAAATGCTGTGTTCGCTCTGTGCCCATTTTATATCATTGTTTATTTTAGCAGCCATATTGAAAGTTGTTTTACTATAGAGTTGATTCTGAGATTCCTCTGAGTTGTATTTAGGAAACAATTTCCTTGGTTTTCCAGCGTATATGATGGACAAAAGTGCCTAGAGCTGCTAATCAACCTCATAAGGGATTTTAAATAGTCTTGAACTGCATGTGATAATTTTTCAGTTGTCAAAAGTGTCGGAGTATGGATCTTGTGATGATAGCTCGAGTTTGGGCTTGAGCCAAAGTTTTATTTTTAGTTTTCTATCCTTAAGTCAAATGGATGAGTGAATAACATGAGCAGTCAAAAGTGGGTTGACTTATATTCTCTCATTGTTGTTCACCTACTTCTCCATTACACAGCAAAATTCGTTTAGCGGTCTTCATCTTTCTCTTTAAGTGTATTTTACACTATTTTTTCCAGGGCCCTTCATCACGTTTCCTACAAATTTTCTCTAAAGTATAAGCAATGCTCCTCACCTGCACCGTTAACCCTCATTTACGTTTATTCCCCGTTTTTCTTTATTTATTCACAGTTCCTGCAAGGATTGCTGCCTTCAGCGGCGTCATCACCACTCTGTGGAAGAAATACATCAAATTGCCGTGCAAAGCCGTTGGCAACCCCGCACCGGAGCGGGTGTGGACCCTGGGGTGAGTTGTGACACACACACACCCGTATACACACGTGCATGCGACCCAACCCACAGGCAATGCGTAACTGAGGCTGGGCCAAGGACTGACCACACTGATCCCGTATGCACTCGCTTGGACAGGAAAGAGAGAGAACCGGACGCCAAGCGGATTTACGACCTACATTACTGTAGAAATTTATAGTATGCACCACCAGGAGACCCTGCTGCCCCGCGCGCTCGTTCGATATTCTCAACCATAAAAGTAGCTCCGGTTTTCATCCCCCAACTCCATATATACAGCACAGATTTTTCCACAATTCATGGATTCAAGAGCGGCGCCTATTTTTCGCGCGATGTAGCTGCTGCGGTGGTTTGGGGCATCTGCTGTACGGTTGTTGTAGCTAAAGCTTCCCCCTTAAGTTACAACAGCTCACGAGAATATACTGGAGTCCTTCCACCTGCTGAACGGGCAGTCGTTGAAGCTGACGTCGCATAAATACAAGTATTATACTTTATAGTGTTAGGTTTTATTTTCGTTTCAACTTTTCATGTTGTAGAAACGTATACTTCGAGAGAAGGAAACCAGGTGAAGTAGTGGTAGAAATTATCACTGAAATTGGTGCTTAAAGGCAGGTTTTGTGTAAGTGGTATCATACAAATGGCAGGCTTAGAAAGACGTAGGATAACAACTCTGCCGTACTTTAACTTGTGTAAAATTGGTTAAACATTATACCGTTTGGTTAAGTGTAGCGATGATGCCATATAGTTTTAACCATGAGTGAATGCTTAACTACCCCCAACAATCCAGACTGAAAAATATTTAAATTAAAATGAGAGTATTGTAATAGTTTTTATAACTATTATTGTAGGTATTAAAACTCTCCGTGACTATGTTAGTCAGTTTAGAGGACATTGTCAATTTTTATATTTTCAGCATAACCCGTACATTGAAGATGATGATGATGACGATCTTTAATACAAATTTTGATGAAATAGTGTTTTAAAAGAGTAATTCTCCTTCACCTTAGCTTAGTTGCAACCACTCACAATAACATACTGGAGTCTTGCACTTGCTAAGTGGGCCATTGTTTTAGCTGACATCACTTAAATGCAAGTATTAATCTGTTTAACTAAGATCGTAGTTTGTTTTGTTTGTGTGTGTCCGCAGTGGGATTCTCGATAATCTTTATCCTGTTGAAGTCCGCTCTGACTGACTGTTTTCTAGTACTTGGCACAGCCACTATCAGCACCATCTTGAAGATCATTCAAGTTGGCATCTAGCCATGGCCAGTAAACTGTGTAGCCAGACCTATAACGGTAATAGGGGGGCAGACAATATGGCCATGACACAGTGATCGGACGTTGCCAAAGGCGTCGCAAAGCTCAAAGCATAGTACAGCCAGCTGGTAGAGCACGTTTTTCGGAGATATGTCGCGACATCCATTGACAACTAATGGCATTTTACGTAACGTATGTAAAATATTTTACTAGCTTTAAAATCACTTTTAAGTAACTTTGTAAGTTGCCACACTGCCACTCACGAAGTTTTATAAGTAAAATGTTTTACAAGTAACATTACTCGCAACTGCGTCTTTGCATTCCAAGCAGGAGCAGTTATGGGGGAAGAAGAGCCATTCTAGTATTTTGTCCACACTAACATAAAACATTTTTGCTTGCATTTTAAACCTTTTGTGTATTTTCTAGGGCTCAGGTCGTGAAGGAGGGTGAAAGGTTACGGGTTCTTCCGGACGGTACTCTGATGGTGAAGAACGTGCAATGGTCGGATTCGGGAAACTACACTTGCCGGGTCAAGAACGGGTTTGGACTTGACCACGTCACCTACTGCGTCAATGTTCTGGGTAAGCTGAATTTTAGTATTAATCGAACTGTTTCCTCCAGATCTTGTTACGTGGTAAGGTGGTAAAGAATCAAGAGTTAGAAACTATTGTCTAACATCGTAGTGGTAATCTTCGACATCGACATGCAATGTGGATCTATTACATCGTTGGGTTAACATTGTGTTAATTCCACCTCAGAACAATAATAAATTTATGCTAAAGGACCTTACCTGGAAATTCTTGAAATCTCATGAGGACTGTTTCGTATTGGTTCTGTGGGACTTTGTAATTTATAAACTACAAAATTCCATAGGTCCAATACGAAACAGTCCTAATGAGATTTCAAAAACGACCGGGAAAAGTCCTTCAGCACAAATTACGTAGAATGCATAGGTAGCCCAGAATCTTCTCTATACAGTGCTGCAACCCTAACAAATATGGAATAGATGTAAGTACACGGGCTTTGTTAAACTACAAAAAATTACAAGGTTGGTTATTGGTTAAATTTGCCTATGACTGATCTTCAACCATTAATTGGAAAACGTGACGTGTGTGCTTTTAGATGGTATTTTGTGTGTTAAATCGTTTACTAGTACATCAATTAAATAATTAATATATAAATAAATACGAATTCACTGCCTGGAGCAACAGGGCACGCAAGGACAAAAAGTCACTAACAGCGAGTCTAGTGGGACAGCATACGAATGCTAAATGCTAAAAAAGTTTAAAAGTTTATCAGGAGTAGGTCAACACCGGACGCTCATAACACGATACAAAGAACAGTTACAAAAAGACAGCAATTTATTAGGCAATTTATTAGGCAATTTAGGCAATTTAGGCAATTTATTAGGTTGCCAATTGTCAACTGTTAGATGAACAGAACGCAATCACCCAAACGTGCTAAAAAAAACTAACGTTAGCACCAACGTGGTTTGCGTTTCAAGAACCTCGACAGATTTTGGTTGTTTAATTCTGCCGGAATTTTTCAGTGGTGGCAGAGGAGACAGAAGACTCGGGCAGAGAGTTCCAGACCTCACTCACACGAAATTTCCACGACAGTTTAAGCGTTCTGGTTGACTTCTGAGTTAGAGTGAATGGCTGCGTGTCGCACAAATGTTATTGTACTCGAAAAAAGGGAGCACCAGAGGAATTGTGTCATGGGTGATTTTAAAAGTCAAAATAAGATCATTTTTAAGGCATCGAAGGTCAAGTAATTCCACATTTCTGAATCATTTCCCTGAAAAGTGGTTAGAACGGTGAACAGCATCAAGCTGGTACTGCAAGGTTAATTTTGATCTTTGAAAGTCATATCCTCAAAATTCCTTACGCAATTTTATTGATTCACAAATTTGGAATTACTTGAGCTTTGGCGCCTTAAAACTGATATTATTTTGACTTTTAAAATCACTCATGACAAACTTCCTCCGGCGCTCCCTTTTTTCGAGCACAATAATACGTGTTCGACACGCAGCCATTCACCCAAACTCAGAAGTCAACTTGCACACTTAAAATGTCGTGGAGATTTCGTTTCCCATCGTGTGGTTAAGGACAGACAGACAGATGCATGCACACAGACGCATGCACAATATGCTGAAGCAGTGCACAGGATTTGATAAGCAAGTCAATGGCCTCGCCCCACACGTCACTAAAAAAAACTGCGTCTATAATGAAGGTTTAAAGGCGAAATTATTTTAATTTTCAACTGAGAACGAATATTTTTGCAGGGAAAGCAGAACAGGTCTCTCTCCTTAAATTTCGATAGCCATGGGTTACTTTCCCTGTAACGATGTACCTGCAATTCCCTTGTGATTACCACTGTAACAATGTTGATTACCAGTACACTTCTTTAATATTCCCTTACAAGGCTAATTCTGGCTTCAGCACCACAATATCATAAAACAGCACAGACTTTTAATTTTCGAAAGATGTAATGCCTTTCTTGTTCACCTAAATACAAAAGAAACAAACAATGACACATACCGTAGATAACCTACATCTCACTCGCTCAATTCCATAGCAATACCTACAATAAAATACTAAAATACACGCATACACTGACAATACGGCCCCACATCCCGCCATATTGTGAAACAGTTCACAACCACTAATCTCTGCACATTGACCATTGGCATTGCTCCATACACAAGTGTGCTGTTTTATGATGTTGCGGAGTTCTTGCTGAAGCCTTATCAGCCTTGTAAGGTATCTCTCCAATCTACAAAAGTAATATGTTTGGGTCTTTAATATTCATTTGTGGTTCTCGTCATTATGATAGCAATGCAACACCCCCCCCCTCCCCTCTTTCCCTCTACATACCCAATGTATACACTCACATCTATTGGGGTAGTCGAGCAGGGTGTCGTTTTATGCTTTCTGGGAAACAACCGGTTGAGGACGCATCGTAAAAAAAGTTGGGAGAAGGGGGACGAGCCGGTTTGACTTTGGAACTGAGTTGTGCCTGTCTTTTGAGCCATTCCAGGCGGCAGCGGGCGAACAAATCGTTTTCGCGGAAGCAGATAAAAACGCCGTATAAATCCAACGGCCCAGCCACGGAAAAGGGCCGTAAAAAGATGGCCGACCGACGCTAATACTAAATTGCGTTTTCTGACTTAGGACACAAAAGAAATCCTTGAAGAGACCGTGCGATTTGTGTACGACACAAAAGAACGTATGTTTGGTTCAGCGAACGGACTGAAAAACCGAATAATTCCGGAGAATTTACTGATGACAAAATGATCTTTAGGGAAAAGGAGGGGACATCATGGTCCACGTTTAAAGAGTTAAACACATCAGATATCCCATGT
Organism: Lithobius niger; assembly: GCA_023313725.1. Lineage (NCBI taxonomy): Eukaryota > Metazoa > Arthropoda > Chilopoda > Lithobiomorpha > Lithobiidae > Lithobius > Lithobius niger. The sequence continues at coordinate 14,807 of JAHWFP010014925.1, read as the reverse complement.
GTATTTTCATGCTAATGGACATTGCCTAATCCCTGGTAAGGATGACACGATTACTTATAATCAAGAGATAAAGAAGATGGCTATACCATCAGATTATTCTTTGTAAATCAATACGTCGGTTGTACAGTGTATCGATGACAATTTGCTGATTACAAAACAATACCTCATTGAACAATGATAGTGTGTGCAGCATTTTCCTCAATATTGACACATTAACCCGAATAGGATAGAACAGACATGTACCCCGAATGGGACTAGAGCTCACAACCTTACGTTCAGTAGCAGGACACTCTACCAACGGGTTAGACCTTTCTGGCTGTATGCCTCAACCAAGGCTTAGAAACAGTTCAGCTTTTCTCAATGGGGACTTGATGGTCACAAACACAATACAAAAATTGAAAGGATACTTCTTGGCCTCCACACAATAAATTAATGAAAGTAAAAAAAAAATAAATAAACGATGTATCAGAAAGTAAATGCATAAAATTCACTCGTGACAGTGACGAAAAAAACCGCAAGAGCATCTACAGGAACACATGATTTAATTTTCGACAAAATTATAATTTTTGCTTGGTCAAAATAAAAGCCTGAAAAAATAATTAAAAGCCCCCATGACTTGGTGGGGCACGCTATATTCAAGCCGCCATGTTGGTTGTTGTGGCCCGATGGACTTTTAATTGTTTTTTAGACTCTTACTGTGACCAAGACAAAAATTATTATTTTGTCGAAGATGCTCTTGTGGTTTTTTGTCAAAGACACGAGTGAATTTTACGCATTTACCTCTTCAACCACAAATTAATAGAAGCCTAATATCAGAAGGTAATGGTGTAATGGTGGATTGATACTGCCTGTCTGTGAAATTTAATCCTTTACCTTGTGATTTAACGTTTATTAACATTAGTGTGTTTCCGATTGTTTAATCAATGTACAGAAATAGCTGTGAATAAATAAATGTAGATGCACATGTATTTCGGTTGACATATGGACCTAAATGTTAAACTATCTAAACAGCGAACTGTACCCTCAACCTTTAAAACCGAAGGACGAAGCTCTGCCACTCATCCACACTAATATTTATTTAAGTCCATACTCAGGCAGTCTGATGTTAAGTCCAAAAGGCAACGTAAATAGGTTCGCACCTGTATTGATCAGAATCCGAGTTCATTTGGCTCTCCTTTCTGTAATCGCTGTAAATCACACTGGACTACTGGGTACACAATAACATAACAGCAAAAATCATAAGCTAAAAATCACAGGGATTTGGTTAGCATTTATTAAGAACTTATGTTTCTTAAGGAGACCAAGATTCGCGCCAACGAATTCCGGATCAATAAACGGATGCCCCTGTCATCTGAGCCGTTAATCCCAAGGCCTTGTGTAGCCTTTACTCCTGTGTATTTGAAATAAGGGGATAAAAACGTTGACGGTGATGGATTCCATAACTGACTGTCTGGCTTGTATTTTTATTTTCATCTTATTCTTTTCCTTTTATCCTACTCCCTTGCACGAATGTACACCGCAACTGCTAATTTGGCAACTGCAGGTTAGGTTCACCGGCATCCATTTGCCAGTATGCCAAACCATTACTTTCCATTCGTATCGTAATTTAAATGCAAACGAATTTCCTTATATGATTAACAATACTATTTTAAAACGCATCACTGAAGTATATGATCTTGGGGCAATCCTTCAAACTACTAATCACGTTCACGTTCACGTTCATTTACTAATCACGTTCGTAACATTGTGGAAAAAAAAGCATTTAAAATGTGCGGCCTTTCGTTTCAAAAGGCCGCACATTTTAAATGCTTTTTTTTGTTAGTGACTTTGTTAGTGATACTAAAACCATCATCGCCATATTATATAATGCAATTGTCCGAAGTTTAGTTTCTTATGCATGCATTGTCTGGAATGCCACACAGCAATACCTAATCGCAGAGGTGGAAAGAATTCAGAGATATTTAGTTAGGTACAGTTGTTTTAAATACGGACTTAATAGAGATGATTATTCCTATGAAAACCTGTGTGTTAAATTTGGTATTCCAACTCTTGAACAATTCAGACAAAGTATTGGATTAAAATTTTTTATGTAATTCGATGCACGGGAAAATGTTTTCTCCTGAACTCCTCAGATATGTATGGGTTTTCATTCCACCAGTCACAGCTAGGTATAATTTTACATTTGACGTCTCCAGAGCTAGAACAGAGTATAAAAAGCGCGTTTGGCAGTATTATTTTCCATCCTTTTGTAATAGTTGTAACCGGTTTACATGGACGGCAACACGCAACCAACGGAGTCAGCGCTCCTTGGTGCACCTTACCGTTAACAGAGCTGTTGTGCACATGCTGCTAACTACCACATACACGCGGGAGTTGGCACAGCGCCCAACAGTCGGGTGCGAGGGTGTTCGACCCAGTTAGAACCGCCTCGCACTGGTTTTGCCGTAATCCACTGGTTTCGAGGCTAGAGCTCGAGCTGCTATATATAAGCCCGAGCTCGGCCGTTCAGCAGTTGGTGTGGGAGCTCTGACTGAAAAGTTGGATCTCCAGGAGCGTACGTAGGTGTAAGCAGAAGGTCAAATTCTGCAATCAGCCTAATATGTAATGCTATTGTGTACAGTCCCCTAGCTGTGCAGTAGGAAGTGAATTAGGATTGAGCATTGTGTCTTGAGAATTATCGTCCACTTCCATAGCAACTCTTACATAGTCACACACTAAATCCATTTTGGTAGTTTTCTCTCTGGAGAAAAAATGTTATGAAATGTTTTTTTTTTTTTGTTTTTTTTTTGTAAATCCACGTAGTTTTCCATGGTTCTACCATGAGGCATAAAGTCTGGTGACACTATTCAAATCAATAAACAAATAAAATATCTTAAGCCACTGAACGCGCTAAGACCAGATACTTTTAAACAATGAAAACCGAAAAAGTAGGGTTACCTCCAGTTTGCTTTGACCTATAGGCAGGGCAAGTTCGTAATTCTTTAACGTGATTCCGCTCTTCAAACAGTTCAAAGAACATTTTTTTTTTGGGTTACCTTGTCATAAATTACGAAAATGAAACTTTAAAAAATGTAAATCAATAGACCCATGGCAACTCATCGCTCATGACGCTGTAACAATATTGGTTACATTCGAGGCTGGCAGTTACTTTTTCACCGAGGCTTGAAGGGAAGAGATAAAAGGTACGGCTTGGAGGGGCAAAATGATTTGCAAGGGTGGACAATCAGGTCATCGAAGCGATATTGTCTGCGTCTGTAGATATATTATAGGCGATACCCAGCCGACCAAGCAGTTCTCACCAAATGTTGGCTGCTTGTAAACACTTGCCCGTGAAATTGGAGGACGAGCCGAGCTAAAGGCACTTTATTGGCCACAATATTTCACGAGCGACGCCGCAATAAACAGCTTCTTCCATCTCTCTATCGCCTCACGCCCCCTTCCCCCTGCTACTCGTTCACCCCTACGCCTCTCTCATCGAGTGATAGGGGTTACCCTCTCTTACTTACTCGATTTTCAGTCTCTTGTTTAATAATGTTGGCCCTCACCCTCACCCTTGATCCTCACACTACGGGTTTTAATGGTTGGAAAATGTTGGTTGTTTTGTTAGGGTTGCCAAGTCTGTGCTTACAGGTAATGGGTTAAGTTCAGGAAAACACACACAACCACCACGCCGAACACAACAAAGTTCACCTTCTTCAGAAGTATTCCAGCTACACTAAACACGTCCGAAAACTACATGATGAAAGTTCGTAAATTCCAAATTTCAAAAGCGCGTGCTTTAAGAATTTGGAATTTGGAATACGAACTTTCATAATGTAGTTTTCGAACGTTTTAATGTAGTTGGAATACTTCTGAAGGTGGTGAGCGGGTGTAGCACTTCACCGAAAATTCAAGCGAACATTGTTGTGTTCACGATGGTGGTTGTGTGTGTTTTCCAGAACTTATGCCTTTTTTAAACCCCTGTAGACGCCTGTTGCCGGTATTTTGTGGGGTGATGGTTTGTTAATACAATGCCATCAGCTCGAATTAGCGTGGTTGGACTACTACGTTTCTTTGAAAAATTGCTGCAAACCTACATGTATCGAGCATGGCTCATTTGCAAAGTAGCAGGGAAAATATTTCACCACTTTTCGTGCTGTACCCTGAACTGTATCCGTAACTTAGAAGAGAAAAACGTGAAAACTACATTTCTGATGTTGATGCATTTCACAGCCGAAACTAAAGAGTAGCCTACATGGAAACATTTTTTAAGGCAAGGTCTTTTTCGTATGTTTCTGATAGTAACGTGAATACCCACGATCAATGCAGCTAATACAGCACAATTTTAACTCACCTTTTCAACTGCCACTACCATTACAACAAAACCAGGGATTAAAAATCACACCTCACGTCAGGAATAATAACTATCGACACCCTGTGCTGCAAATATTCCCACAATTTCATTTGTGGGTTCGGGTTTGCTTAACGGGTAACTTATGGGTTCTTGGGAGTCAAGGTGTAACAGAAACTAAAATAACTTTTCGTCACTGTATAGCAGATGAGTGCAGTTAGCATTGGCATTTAACTATAGAGAATGCATCAACGATCGTAACAGAACGTTGCTCCAGCAAACATGAGTGCACTACCTCTAGTCTGGCAGAACTGGCTCAGGACTTGAAATGAATATTGCTCACACAGCTAATCCAAACTCCATGACCAGACATTGTACAAAACTGTTGGTAAATGATGTTCTAGCTTTACTAGAGCTGCAAGAGCATCAAACGTTATCTCTGGTATGGGCGCTGCCTGTTTGTGACAAGACTGGACCAAAGAAACCAAGCGTTTTGAAGGAAAGAAATGGAGAACAATTTTAAACTGAAAAGTAGCATTGTCTTCATCGTGAGATCAGTTTTACATTTTTTTTTTCATCTTTTAGAGCCACAGTAATAACTACACACCACTGTAATTCAGGGATAAGTCTGTGATTCAGTGCATAAAGTCTAAATATCATTAATAATACCAAACTTTGCTATCTGTTTACTATCTCTTTACTATAGTTTGCTATCTGTTTACATCTATGACTTAAGCCCTAACCAGACTGGCTGCTCGCGGCTGCACGGCGACGCATTATGGTGCAAAAAAGACGTCAATATTCGACGTTAACGCAACACCAACCACACGATTGCTGCAATTTTGACCTTGTGGGTACGTAGTTACGCATCTCTTCGCACGAAATTTTCTTCTGTCTGGAGAGGCCTTCAAACAAAAGGTTGTATCCCTTGTACAGAACACGCACGAAAGAACCATCTACATTGTTCTAAAACGCATTCACGTTCATTAAGTTTGCAAGTTCAAAGCACGGAATATAGTTTGAAATTCTTATATTGCCTCGAGTAAAGCTTGGGGAAAAAAATATTTTTCTGCTTCTACTTCCGTCATGCTTGAAGTAAATAAACTGATCCAATAGTTTATTACATCCAAAGTCCCCTGAATAAAAATTCTTCTCAGATGAAACTTCTACAATGCTCAGAAAGCAGCAGCCTTCTGTTTACAGACTTTGGAAAATTCGGCATTTTTACAAATTTCCACTTGATGTCAAGAGATCTATGGTGTCACCCACCAACCCACCCATCTTGCTTCCTGTACCTTAATAATTTATTTAACATTTCTGGATATGTTGAGGCGATCTTGAAACTTTCGTCCATCACACTTGTACTATGAATACAGGAACAAAGGGTGTATGAAGTAATTTCCTTTGTTTGTTGGCAAACAAAACTCCCTTTTCATGTGTCATAAATTATTATACCACTCAGCTGACGGAACTTGTACACAGGTATAAAGCAACACCTAACAAATGTGCTTAAAATTGAATGTTACGTCACAGTAACATTACTCCCCAACGTTACTCTCAACTTGTTTGGCAAAGGATGTTTCAACACCCTGATTAATTAATGGACTTGCCTTTTAAGTGCTTTTCAGTCTATGATTTTGATCTGTACACCACAGACTGATATAAAGATTGTTGTTTATTCTTGTGCATTGCTAATGCTGCATCTTCAAGTTTACCTAAATTGAAACTGAAATATCTTTATTTGAAATTTTGTGGAGTTATGACATTTTATTACTGTCAATCACATTCTGTAATGTACTTCTGGGTTGAAGGTTAAGGGTTTTTGCATTGGAAAAAAGCCCTATTCCCTTATACCCTTCCCATGCTAGCTCTCAATATCCAAGAATCTGATTTCCCCACTACAATTTGAGCTCTTTTCTCAATGAGCTTGGGCCATTTGGGCTCGTTGGGGGCTTGTTCTGTAATGGAGCTTTACTGCCGACCTCCCCCCTTACTCAGCAATTGCACCTCTGCAGGTAATCTCCATGGCGCGCTAACTGAGTTTTCGGGCCATCGCCTCCCTGAATCAGACCAGTCTGCTTGGCGTAGGGCGACCCTTTCTCTTCACGATGCTTGCCTGAGCCCTTAATGCCTCCCGATCTCGATTAAATGGCCGTGGGGCCTTCATTTGGCCCGCCACGGGCTACAATTCTTATATCTAGCCAGCTAGGACTTTTTCCAGGCGAGTGCCCCGGGATCTGAAGTGCTGTTTTTACTGCGCCTGCGTGCTCAGACAACTGTAAACAAAACGTGTGAAGCATTTGGCCAACTTTTTGTAGGCAACAAAATGGTGGCTTGCTGTTGATTACCGTTTTCTGAATGTGTTTTCCCGGACAGATACCTACCTCGACGTAAGTTAGGGATTCCTGTTAGGTGTTTTGAAGAGACAGAAAGGACTTTGCCTTTGTGTCAGCCGGAGTACCTCGTCCCAGGAGTAAAGAATCCGAAATGGTCTTGTAAAGGTGGATAATATGTCCGTTGAATAGCATTTCTTTCATTTCATCCCATCAGTATTGTCGTGCTTCTGAAATTACTGTTCATTTAGAGACCAAAAAATTACTGTTACAATTTGATAAAGACGAATGAGTCATTATTTCATTAAATTGGTAACCACACTATGCTTTGGACCTTTGGCCATATTGTGCTCCCAAATAGATCACAGAGTTTTTTTCTCAGCATTTGAGTGAATCAGGAAGGGATGAACTTTGTTCCGGAACACGTAATCTATTGCGATTTCTCTTCTGGTTGATCAAAAATGAAAGGTGGTTGTACGAAATTCGCTGTAAGAGAATCCTCCATTCTTACGGTAGCATAACCGCAACTTTTCGATTGCTAGTTTAGAAGAGTTTAAATAAGGGCCTAAATATTAAAACTGGTTTCATTTCGTTTGATAGTCACCGTTTTCCCTGGGGACAACTTTGTTACTGGTTTAGACATCCCCGCAAAGACAAGCTTTGTGTGTCTGTTCATTATTGTTTGTTACAGCGGCAGTTTTCTGTCAAGTTTAGTTTGATCTACACTTGTTCGTCTTCTTTTGTTGATACACTGTTTCATTTTGAATTCTTTGAATCGTAAGGGTAACTTGTGAAAAAGAGCCAAATCTGGACAGACGTCGTTTTTATAGACTGAAAATAGGCGCAGTTTCTCACTTATGGCTTCTCTCTCCACTATTTTTTTTTTTTTTTCCAAAATTTGATTCAGCAAGAAAACAGAAAGGGATGATTTTTTTTCTTTGGATCTGATGGCATGTAGCCTATGTTTACCAAATCTGTTACTATTAAAAAAAAAAATTTCGTTGAGGTATGAAACTGGTGAAGAAGAGACATGTTTGGCATAATATTGGCAACATCTTGACTTTTCATTTCTCGTTATCGTCTCGTCTCCACTCGACAATTCTCAACAAATGGAGTGTAGCTTTGAAAAGATCTAGAATTTCTGAAACTACTTCGATGAAGTTGCAGAAAAAAAAATGTGCTTGAGTTGTCACACTGACATTTTGTTACCATTTCCGTTTTGCGGTCACTGACCAAAAATGTAACAACTAAAGGCCAATTGTAGGAAACCCAGGGAACCAAACGCATCATTAGACTTATCTTCATCAAAAATAAAAGTAAAGTGTATTTTGATCATTGTCACGAAAACCATAATAAACAGAAAGTATTTTCCGATATTAAAAACGCATAAAAACAAAACTGAAACCAGGCCTACCCTGGGAGCTAAAATGAAGCACAGGAAAGAAATTTTGTCGTTTCTAGCAATGTAAGCATCGGGCTAATGTCCGAAAAAATGAGTTTAAGAAGCAAAAGAATAATTAATAAGCGACAAGTATGTAGGACCATGACCTCAAAACGATCCAGCTAGACCTTATGACGATAGTGATAATGGCGAAAGGAGTAGACAACAAAGTCGCCACAACATGATGTTGCCTAGCAACAGAGGCATGTTTAGCACTGCAACCAGCAGTCGAGCATGGTTTTGGGGTAGGATACAACATTTGTTGACAACTAGCAGCAGTTTTCAAAATAATAATTTAAATTTTATGTAGTTTTACGTGACACATTTTACATATTTTATTAGCTTGAAAACAAATTTTGACGGATGAGAATGAGGAACTCCTTGTTGGATTGGTGAATCACTGCGAAGTCGGCAGAAGTAATTCATTACACATTCGGGTCCGGGTTTAGCCATAAGTGACTTGCCCAAGTTTAACCCAAAAGGCAAGGTTATGCAACATGGATGCCTCAATAGGCTACAACAATACAAACGTCGGCAGAGAAACAATACTCCCATTATACAACATAATTATAACAATGTAGAGATTATCACATGCGGTCAATAATCATGCTATCAAATTTTACAACTACTTTTAAAAGTTATCACTCAATCATGAAGTTTTAAAGTCAAATTTTGACTTTTCTGCTAATAAACGAAAAAGCACAGCCGCCATTGTAAACTAAATGGAAAGTGAGAAGTAATAATCACGAAAAAATTATCTTGCCATCACTAATTTACTTTTCATCCTTTTCTGTTCACAATGTTGGCTGACAAGTGAATTCATGACGGTACTTGAATTTTTTCGTTATCATTGCTGCTCAATTGTCCTCTTTGACTGTTCATAATGTTGGCTCCATTGTATTTCTTTGTTTATTACTACTATTTACAGCTACTTTCCTTTCTTTTCCTGTCTGTTTTTTTTTTCGGGGACAGTGGCAACGCACGCATCAACCGCGAATCACTACAGTTAGCAACCATATTGTATAACCCAGTTACGTATGCTACTTTGCTCTCAAGGTCCAGCTGGTACAACCATGGTTGGACATTGTATCTGTCACAAGCTTAGTTTTTTTTTTGTTTTTTTTTTTGTAATTTGTGTTAAGAGCTAAAATGCTGACTGGATAAAACTTGTGCACAATGTGTGGCACTGCTTTCGTGTCGAGACTTGTAGTGACTACTGTTTCCTTTTGACAGTGTCTCGTGCAGTTTCTCGGGCAGTGTCTTGACAGTGTCGAGTTTGGTCTCGTCTTATAGCGACTATACCATGGTAAAAGGAGACTTTTATATTGTCTTGCCCGAATCACATATGGTCCTTATGTCTTCTGAAGAAAGAGATGAAACGTCTCAACTTAACCTTTTTACTTGACCTTTTTAGTAGAAAGATAAAACGTCGATGAGAAAGGGTGAGTGGTAACTCTTGCTAGCCTTCAGTGAGAATAAACACGGATGAGATGTTCAATTCTGGTTTACTGGACAAGGTAGTTGAAGGTAAAATACAGGACTACTCCCGAGAAGAAACTATAGCAAGACTATCCATCTAGCTGGAGAGATGCTGCTGGTCTGCTTTCCAGGACCCAAGTGTAAAGCCACTTAGTAAGCATGGCCTTCTATATACTGGGCTATCGCCCACAAATGAAATATTACCCGCAGTACACGTAAAGTTCGATAAGCCTCTAGTGCCTATACCGCCATCCTGTGGTAGAACTGACTCCTGGTTCCTGAATCTTCATAACTTCAAGACCAAAATACATTTAGCTAAAATAATAATCAATCAGGAATGAAGCAAGCAGTCTGCATTAAAGACTGGCCTTATGAGGATACACAATACACTAGTCTGAGAAAGAAAGAAAAGACTGCTGCCCCGACTGGGACTCGAACCCAGGACATCCCGTTTACTAGCCGGGCGCTCTTCAGTTACCCTTTACCTTGTGAATTCTTTCTTTACAGGAATAGCAGATTGAAGGAATAACACATAATACACCGTATTCAAGGCCATAGCAACAATATGATGATCAAAGTATTATCCGAGTACTTTACGTTAGATTAAATACCCTAAAGGAAACTAAGTGGTGATTAGAGACATTGAGCTGTTGCAGAGGCAACCTTGGGAATTCGAACCAAGAAACTTTCCATCATGGTTTATGTTTACTAATACTGCTATGGTTTCTTTGTTTACCTTTTTAGTCATTTGTTTAGTTCGTGTAATTAATTTACTTACCTTGTCACCTATTTTTTTTTTTTTTGGTACAGCTCACACAAGCTGCGGTTCATATAAATTCTGGATCAACGAAACAAATAGTATTTTTTCCATAAGAATGGCAAAATCAGAATAGCTAAAATTGAACAAAGGAATCTAAAGTTAAACCCAACAATTTTTAAAACATCAATTGGAATTTTATTAATAATTTTTTTTATATTGTTTGCGTTATGTTTGAACTTACAGTCTACACGTATTTTTTAATACTTTTTTACTGATTATATTCGCTACAAATCTTTTACGTATAACTGAATTTGCAGGGGATTCCTTTGGCGCACGAGGCTGGCTGTTCATTTTAATATACCAGGTATCGATACTTTCAAAGAATAGCCGTTTCCAACATCGTTATAATGACACGCGCATAAAATATTCTGATGGAGCATTATTACGAAAAGCTGCAGCTGAAAATAATATCAAGCCCTGGGGTCAAAAAGCACCATCAGCGGTTTTTGTACGCATTAATATTCCAAATCCAGGCATTTATTGACTCGTTTAATGAAACGTGCATGGTCATTGTAAACAGTGGGAATAGGCACTGCCGACGACCGACATTTCACCAACCTCCAAACCCTAACCGCATATACCTAAACTCGAAACGCTCAAGTCTTTCTCCCCCCCCCCACCCACCCGGCCGAGTCTCACCTCCCCCACCTTGCTCTCGCTTTCTCTCGTTCAGTAATTTCACATAGGTTTATTGATCGTTAAGTCTAAATGAATTATAACTTTTAAATGCGTTTAATAATAAATGAGACCCGGGTTGATATTGATTTTCTTAAGTAATGAACTTAGAAATAAGTTGCTGTTTGTGACCCTGGCGATAAAATCCCCCTCACCTAAACCCCCAAATTGGCGGCAGCGCAAACAAGAAGAGTTAACGACGTTGTTCCCCCCCCCCCCCCCAGCCTCCATTAGACCCCTTTTCACAACAACGCCAAAATTGAATACTCAGATAAACAAACGGTTAAATTCAAAAGCATGGTTTAACACGCACGAATCAGTCGCTAAGTTTAGAATTGTAGATAAATACGGGCAAGAATTTAAACTTTTCTATTTGAACATCAACAGGGAAACAAAAAGCAGTGCTGCAGACTTATTTTCAGAAAATAATCCCCATATATTATGATGAATTTGCAGTACTCCGGCTAGTTCCTTGAAAAAATTTGGTACACGATCATTGCCTTGTAACCAAGAACCTTTCAGAAGTTCTACCTATTCAGGTTGGCTTTGTTCCTGATAGGGACAAGGACTTAACCGTTTAAGGAAAACACTCTTTTTTTTTTTTAAATAAACCACAGCCGAATAAATATATATACACGTCCGTCGTTAGACGTGGGAGTGTCCATGTTGTAACTGTTGCTTTATATTCCATTTCTCGTCACAAGGCCATCTGGGAGAGAACCTCGTTGGTGTCGTTTCTCAGAACAGGCCAGTTAATTCAACATCGCTAGAATCTTATTTTACCAGAGCAGCACTAAAGGCCACCGCGCACACAGCGGCCAGGTCGCGGCGGCCAACAAGAATGCTTACAGTGTATGTAGCAACGCGCACTTGGGCGCAGCCGCCAGCCTGTCGCCGCGGCCACTGGGATCTCGGGCGGCGTGCAGGCGGCCACAGAGCGACCATACTTGCTCCAGGTTCATTTTTCACCACGTGATGGAGAATTATCAATGAAAAACGGACGTGGCCGCGAGGCCCGTCACCGTGTTTTTTGGCCGCGACGACCACTGGCCGCGCGACCTGGCGGTTCAGTGTGCGGGCGGCCTAAAACTCATCAGTTTTCCGCACGCGCTCAAACTGGCGTTTAGCTTGAGAGGCGAAACACGCGATTTCTGCCTCAGTCGGCCTTGGCGTGCAGTTTTCATCTACTTCATCGCTTCAATACTTGTAGAACGCTGTTTCAAGCGGAGGTGCCGCATGCTTGGGAAATCGTTACCAGAGTGGTATTTTTCCGTATCTACCTATTAGGTTAAAACTATATAGAACATTTTTAACGTGTGTTATCCGAAGAAATAGTTACGATCAGTCGTTCGGAATTTGACCGCATGTCGTCAAATTTGACCGCATACCACCACGAACGTGAGATTCAACCTGCGGTAATATTATTATGGACACTGTCTCCCTTTCATGCCGCTCCTGAATAAACCTACTTGACGCATTTTTTTTTTTTTGAGCTTTGGATCTGTGACGATTCAGTTTCTTAAAAAGAAATTCGGTACTTTTTTGGGTTTCAGTATCGGTTTTACATTAAAGCGCAAATAAGGCGATTTAACTTGTTTATTACAATTATAGACGTTTATAAATTTTTTAAATACCAAAAGTCCAATTAAAAATGCTTGCATACGGTATATTACACAACAAAAAGTATTTGCGATTTACTAGCATTAATACCTGTTCTAGCCACTTTAGATGCCCTTCTGAGCAAAGCATGTAAGCTTATTAACTTGTACTTGCTGTCCCGGCATAACATATGCCGTTCTAGCAAACAGCCAACCCTTCCCCCTCCCTCACTTGCTCACCCAAGCCCCGTTCCGCCCCCCCCCCCCCCCGCATTCCACCCATTGCGCTGTCTGATTATTCCCAGCCCTGCTCCCCCTCCCTTGGAAACCCTGGTGTTAATAATTCGTATTCTCACTGTGGCTGAATTGCCAGTTTCTCCGTTTTGATACCAAACGTGATAAGCCCGCCACAACGATCGTGCATACTGTGATTGTTACTCCGCCCCGATGGGGAAGCTTACATCACTCCCCCAGAATACCTAGGCTGGAGGTGTGGTAGGGGGTTACGCGTGAATGTCCACCAATCACAATTTCTTAAAAAACAGGTCAGGGAATTGAGGGTAAGGCAGTCTGTGCACTGCTTTGGTGCTCATGGTTCCAAATGTAGGACTGTGGGCGTCCATGCTCTTCATCCCCCCCCCCCCCCTTCCTTTATAAATATGTTCATAAATTAAATTTCCACCAGTGACGAGAACATCGGCAAAAAATTATCAGGTCGTTTGTTCAATGGAATATATTATCTTCATTGTTGTAGATTTCTGTTCTCTGTCCAAAAACGGTGTGCCTCCACTCCCACCTTCCTTCCCCGAGATTTCCCTTTGGTAAGTTTGCAGGTACCTATTGCCAAATCGTTTTTTCCTACATAGGTTGAATAAACCCAGACTATTTACCACTTCAGTTTTTAATACATTTGAACAGAACTTCGTTGGTTAATTTCAGTTTCACGTAATGAGTAACCGAATGTTTATTTTATTTTATGTGTTTATCCAGTGTCGTGCATAGGAGGAGGGCAGGGGGCATTGCTCCTGGCCTTTTCAGAAAAATGTCCTTTTTGCCTTTTTTGTAAAAAAAAAGAAAAAAAAAGCTCTATTTTTATTTTCTGAACCGATAAACGCTGGTCCTGCAGCCAAAGAAAGGGCCTAGAGGCCAAAAACGGGCAAAAGAAGGCCAGGAAAGAGAGAGAAAGGGGCATAAAAGGATAAAATAGAGAGACAAGATTTAAAAAGGGTGAAAAAAAAGACTGACGAGCCAAAAAAAAAAAAAAAACACCACCAAAAAAAAAACTTCAGCGTGCCCTTTTACAAAAGTTGCCCTCTGCCCTATCTATCGGTAGTCTGTGCACGCTTCAGTGTTTATCGATTACGTGTGATAGGTATAGGCTTAACTGGCAGCAGATAAATAAAAAAGCTACAGTTACAAACTAAATCTTGCTTTTGTTGTTTGTTTCGGATACGATTCCGATTTGTCAGAAAAACAAAAATCACAATAACAGAAACAGATCATAAAACACGTTCATATTTAGTCCTAACGAAAACGAAGACTTCTTGTTTATTTTTTATATTTTTGGAAACATTTCGTTTGTTAGTACGTTGTTTTCTGAAATTTGTTGACTGTTTCCAACCTCATCACGTTTGACGCACATATGCCACAAACGGACCCAACGTGTCAACCGAGCAGTGTTTGTCCATTTCGTCTGCTATTGACATCAGTGGTCAAGTAGGAATCTGGACGAATCACAGCAGCTTAACCGTTACTGGACCGGGTGTGCCATTGATGATGGTGTGTCTGGCAGCGTTCACGTTGTGACGCAACACAGCTGTTTGTATCCGTGACCCCCCAAATCCCCCAACCTTCCATCCTAAAACCCAATACAGACTCGCCCATATTGCAACCGTAATATGAAGGACGGACGACGGGGTCCATTGTGGAGCAGGCACTAATGTTGGCCCTCTTGTAATCTCTTTTGCAGCGCCACCGTCGGCTCCCGCCATCACTGTGACCGAAACGTCAGCGACATCTATCGTCTTAGAATGGAAGCTGGAAACGGACGGCGGAACTAATGTGCAAGGTAAGGATTATCGATTCTAGGACCTCAAGGACCTCAAGTTGAAATGGGCGAGGGGGAATTCGG
>JAHWFP010014924.1:0-20062 GCA_023313725.1 Lithobius niger | reverse complement strand
TTTGCCACGAGCGCTGTTAGATGTAAGCTTAAACTTATTCCAATTTCTGGAGGCCCATCTTTTAACGGCACCATATTACATCAGAGAAGTAGGTTTTCCGCTACAAATTGGGTTGAATGTTGTTTGCAAGGTAAAATATCCTTCAAATTGTTTGTGCTTTTACGCTTTGATGCGTATGTAACAGGCTTAAACAACAGACCATATGAAAGGAAAGCACAGAAACGTGGATGGGAAAGTATTTCTAGTAAAACCCGAACATGCAAGGAAGAATCATCAGATTTTCAGAACTAAGAGATCTGTTTTAAACATTTAAATGGCACTGTGAAAATGGACTTTCGAAAAAGTTCAGATTCAAGCAATGTGGCTGTTAAAACTTGATATTGCAACTGCCCCGACTGGGACTCGAACCCAGGACATCCCGTTTACTAGCCTTTTCTTCACTTTTCTTTCTTTATTTACTACTTGCATTATTTCTAGTGTGGAGGCCAAGAAGCAAAGATGCTTTCCCTCCTTGTATGTTTGTTTGTGATCTTTAGGTCACCACTGAGAAAAATTGAACAGCTACTTAGCTCGGCTGGAGCCTGTAGCCAGTACCCGCCCCGGTAGCGCAGTGGTTAGAGCGCCCGGCTAGTAAACGGGATGTCCTGGGTTCGAGTCCCAGTCGGGGCAGTAGTCTTTTCTTTCTTTCTCAGACTAGTGTGTTGTGTATCCTCACAAGGCCAGTCTTTAATGCAGACTGCTTGCTTCATTTACCCTTTACCTTGTGATTTCTTTCTTTATTTGATATTGCAAGTTTCCACAGCTATAAGTTGCATATTTTCAGTGTTAACGAAGGTCACTAAAATCTGAATTAAAAAGTATATGTTGTTAGGTTAATGAGGCTTATTTTATTGAAGCATACAAGCAGAGATTAAAAAAAAAACTAACTACTTCAGAAAACCGTGCTCAGGGTTGCTGGTAAGGAAAGAATCAGCAGCAAGCGCTCCTCAGCGACTGAAGAAAGTCCCCCAAAAAGCTCTCAACAGGGCATGCACCAGCCCTGGATAGGACCGAAATACTTTTCACGGAAAAAACACCAGGGCAAGAATAAACCTTGAATCACTTATTATCCTTACTCATGTACCCCCTGTTTACAATCATTTAATTCCAGAAAGCAAATCTCTAAAAGAATATTTTCCAGTCATCAACAACCGACAACTTAACAATTCAACAAGTTCAAGAAAAAGCCGTCTGACTAACCACCCTATTTAATTTGGACCTGGCCAAAGTATTCTGACCACGTGACAGACATCACTGCCTCCTGATACCACTCTACTTCCGGGCGCCCATCTATAACATGGTGTGTCATTTGGTATGTTTTATATTTTTAATAATTGTAATTATGTTTTAGGCCTTGGCCATGCCTGAATGGTTTGTTTTTATAGACTTGGTGACTCGGCAGATACTGCCATGAATTTTAAAATGTTTTAGTGTTTATTTTTACCTGAAGACGGGAGGTTGTCCTCCAGAAACGTAGTATGGTTTTATTTGTGCACGAAACTGGCTATACTCTATCTTATCTTATGAAGAAATACCAGGGTGGAATTCATTATCTTATTGTTACGGTTGATGCATGCATTATTTAATCAATCGGTGTCATAGACACGACATGACAACCATGACACCATGACAACGGAACTATTACCATGCGCTGCTGCACTGTCAACGAACTTCCAGCAATGCTAGATCGATGCATAAAAACGCCCAAACCCCCACAATACGGCGCATGCAACAAACATCGCATTTTACGTCTTTTTAATTACGAACTACCCCAAAACTTGAGTTGAGTTGAATTTATTCAATGCAAAATACAAAGTCAGTCATGGAAGTAACAAACCCAGACACTACAAAAGCATCTGCCCGCGTGTGGGGCAGAGGCACATTAAAATGTAAAACAGAGGAAAAAAACAGTGAGAAAAAATTCCAACATCAAGGCATCTTTAAGACTGAGTGATGGGGTTGGGACGAAAACGTAAGATGTATTTAGTAATGCCGAGGGTGGGATTATCGATAAAGTGAATCAATGACGTTAAAGGCTGATTTAGGATGGTAAGTTCAAAACGAACACTTAATTGGTGTCAATTTTCCAACTAATGACTATGGTGCGATTTAGATGAAGAAAGAAAAACTTTCTGGTATTGGTTCGGAAACGATTCGCAGCCAACTCCAGGAGTCCCCTCGTTCGATTACCGAAACGGAGCTTAAAAAAAAGGAGACTCGACACCAAGTTAACCACGTTTTAATTGATAGCATAAATTTAGATACGCTCACTATCTTCTTAATTCCAGAGGTTCCAATTTCAAGACATTTGGCCGATCTGCTTAGGGAGATGAGGAAACCCGCTATGGACTTAGGGTACTTTTCTTAGACCGACTGAAAAGGATGAACTGTCTCTAAGCAGGTGGGGTGACCAAACATGGGTTAGTGTACTCCGATACTGTCCATACGTTGAATGCCGAAGCTTTAGTTGTTGGTCCCAGGAACGGGCGAATTTCCGAATAAAATCTCTTCCATCCCAACACATCCAGACCTGCAATTTGAACGAAAGAAGAGGGAGGGGAAGAACGGAATAAAAATAGGGCAATAATAGGAAAAGGAACGGGAAAACCAAAAGAATGGTTTGGGTGGAAAGGAAACAAAAGTTTGGCAGGGCGAGAAAGATAGAAAGACGAGAAAGAAATGGGTACACCACACGTGTTGTTATTGATGACGTAGAAATGTATTTTTGTGTGTTTCTGTGCGTGTGTTTGCTGCTGAAGCAAGACTTAAGAAAGTCTCTCCCCAAAACGGCAGTTCCTCCCCCCCCCCACCTGTGCATTCGTCACGAAAAAACTGACGCGAGCGGGCGTAATTTTTCAGATACGAGCGATGACTTTTTTTTTTTTGCCAAACAACACAAAATCAGTAGCTTCCATCTTGTTGTGAAGTACTACATCTATGTTTTAATACCAGGATCAACGTGCAAAAGTTGCTAATTTGATAAAAATCAATCTTTGGAACCAAGTTTTTAATGGTGTCATACCTCTGAAGGTATGACTATCCCTTAAATTCGTTTCGAGGCGATCGTGTGAATGGAGCAAAGAGCTGATTTAGTCATTGGCTCCAGGAAAGCGCTGTTGCGTGATTAGAATTTTTTTAGACGATGTCATAAAAAAACGTTGCATGCACTAAGAAAAAAATAACCCATGCGTGCGCTCTTGAAAACCATTTAATTACTTTTAGCGGCCTTAAGCGCTCGAGGTGTAACGTCAGTTGCATTGGCTCGTGATTGGCCAGACGTCGTCTTCTTCTTTGCTGAAGTTTGTCCAGCTTAAAGTTTCCACAAGGTGTTTAGTGGCTTGACGTTGCACTTACACATCTGATGAAGCACTCCAATTTTTATGTGGGTGGACAAACAGCTGTTACGCGCTTAACGAGGGACTTCAGCACTCAAAATTAAACGCAAGACGGAAGGTTTTTAAAAGCACGTGCATGGAGGTGCCCAAAATAATCGAAACGAGGCAGCCAAGGAGAAAATTGAAGGAGAGGGCGGCAACGTTTACTGCACAATGTTAATTCGTTTAATTTTGCCGCTATTGCTACGTGTAATGGCATGGAAGGCAAAGAACTAGGGTTTTAAATTAAAGAAGAAATGTTTCATTAAAGAAGCAACGATTATGGTTGCTTGTTCAAGTTTTTGGTGAGAATTTTACCAGCTTTTTAATTTTAAAGAGCATTGCAAATTTATGTTTTTCGGAAATTAGAATTCTTCGCAGTGATTGCTACCAAATTATTAGTTTTTTTTTTTGCGATAAGTTTCCACCGTAAAATTAAAAACAATACAAATAAAAACCAAGGCATTTATTAAGGGCATAAAGGTCTAGCAGGTGCAAAATGACCTCTTAAATTAATGACGGTTAAGTGGTCTCTATAGTATTTAACTCACTTCAAATTAAAATTGCTTGAATCCCCGGCGCGAATTAATATCACTGTAATAGTCTATGGATGTTGCTGTTGTTTTTACTATTAGGAGGCGAACCCAGACCAAAATATATGCCCCACTGCAGAAGACGAAAGGGACAGTTTAGCTGGAGATATCCAAGGAGAAAGTCCAGGATCTTTCACATGCCACAATCGACACGAGCAAGAGATGTAACAGGCCCAACGAATGTGTCTTCTTTTATTTATTTGCCATATTGAGGTTCCGCTTTGGCTCCTTTTCAGTATCATCGAAGACAGCTCGAGTTTTTTAGCTATAGCTCTGATAATCTTTTTGCACTTTGCGAGTACGCAGAACTTGATGCTTTAACCCTATATCCTATCCTGAAGACATAAAAAAAAGGAAAACGAAAGAAGGAAAATGAAACTCCCTTTATCTCGCTGTTATGAGGGCGGGAGTGGTTCAAGGGTTTCAGGATTTAGTGGGTGGAAACCGGTACCATCATTGGAACAGCCGTTTTCGTCACCCCCATCGTTTCAAATTTGCTAGACGTTTACACAGGCGGCGACCCCAAGTGGAACGAAAAAACAGGGGCTGGAACCTGAGAAGGTATGGGGGAAAGGGGGTTGGAATGAGACTTGGCGCGGCGGGACAAAAAACATTAAATGCTCGTAAAAAGACGCTCCGACGACCGCAAAATCGCCACAAACTAGTCTGGTTCGTTCATCTAAAGCATCTGAAGAATTGGGAAGGCTTCAGAACCTAAACGAAGTCCGTTTCGTCGTGCGATTTTGTCGACCGATAAAAAGGCATCTCGGAGGAAAAGGGTCGTTTTCTTTGTCGTCATCTCGCGCAAATACACGAGATACGAAGGGGGAGGGGATGAAGGCGAGTCACACCAGACCACATTTTCAGGGTAAAAGTAATTCAAACCCAAAGGTCATTGCGTGTTGGCATTAACATAAGGTAGACAAGTTGTTTTGAAACTAAGCCACCTGACTACCTTGTGAAACACTTTGCCATTTGCATACAGTCAAGCATTGTTGAATGTTTGTATGGGTTGAATGTTGTGAACACAAACAATGGCACGTTGCTGGCGTTCTGGGTGTGCAAGCAGCATCAACGAAGCGTTTTAAACGCATGCAGTAAAAATTTTATTGGAGCGGAGCTACGTTTATGAATGCACTCCAATTCAAAATGCAAATGCAGAGGTGGTGCAAGCTGCTCACCTATTTGCTCACCAGTACTTTCCGAAGCGCGAAAATCTTCCACATCGTTAGTAAATATCAAGATGGATGCAATGCACGGTCAAATTCCTGCCAGCATTAATTCTCAACCAGACTCCAAACTAGATGTTTTCCACTAAAAATTCTTCACGTTTGCGTGTGCTGTGTCTGTTAAAAACCAAAGTCGGAAGACCGCTCGTCACAACCGCCGTCAAGCCAAGCGACACGCTACACAGCAGCAAATGGACAAAGAAACAAGATGCAATAACGCAACCGAAAAGATGAGCCACAACACTGTCTCCAATGCAACACGGGTTGTTTGCAATCACTTAATAAATTATGCTGAATTCAATTCCCCGCCCACAAGAGGGACATGGGGGCAGGAATGGGTCGAATTATCAACCACTTACAACCTACCCAACATTAAAGGGTGCTTTTACAAAATAAACAGAGACCAGCGCTCGGTCGTCCATTATTCAATCATGTTTCGTTGGGTTTTTCAGAAGCATGGTACTCTGGCCTTAACGGATGTGTTATAAGCTTTGCATTTTTCAACATTCTCTTGAACCCGGTTACAGACGAGGCCACGACCACCTCCTCACTCAACGAGTTCCAGACGGGGACCACACGACATGCAAAGAAGTGCTTACGGTAATTTAACCTATGTTTAGGGAGAATCAACTTAAGGTTGTGACCGCGTGTTTTGGTGGTTGTGCTCAGCCCAAAAAACGGTAGATCAATTGCTAATTTGTGGTGCAAGATATTGTCGGCTAACACCAAGTCCGCCCTGAGACGCCTTAACTCAAGTGAATCCATTTTAAAATACTTAGTCGTTTGGGGTATGTATAATTTTGCATGTGCATTGCCTTCGTGTACCGTCGCTGCACGGACTCCACCCTGTCAACGTCCCCTAAATAGCCCGGTAACCAGACCTGGCTGGCGTACTCCAGTAAAGGCTGCACAAAGACTTTAAAGGCCCACAGCTGGGTTTCTCGATTGCCAGATGTGAAAGACCGTCGGACGATAGCAGCTCGACGATTTGCGAGCGTAGATACAATGCAGCACTGAACATCAGATTTCAGATTTGACTCGAAGAGTACCCCCAAGATCCCTTACAGAATTCACCGCTTGGAGCACATTTGCCCCCAAAAGGTAATCCGACTTCACCGTCTTCCCCACATCGAAATTTGTACATTTACTTAGAGAGAGGAAGCTGACATGTAGTTGCCCAGTCTACAACTTCATCAATTCCATGCTGCAAGATCTGCGCGTCCGCAGATGTTAAAATTTGTAAGTGGCATTTTAAGTCGTCTGCGAATTTAGCTTGTGTGATTTGTTGATTACTGCATTGAAAATCATTCAAGAAAAGAACGAAGAGCAGCGGGCCAACACAGATCCCTGTGGGACACCACTAATAATCACTTTATCAATGGATCTCGTACCACCAAGCACAACATGTTGTGTTCTGTTACTGACAAACGCATTGATCCAGTGAAGGAGGTTGCCAGTAAATCCACATTGGAAAAGCTTATAAAGGTTTTGAGTGAACCACCGACTCAAAGGCCTTCTTAAAGTCAAACAAAATTATGTCGGTTTCTTTTCCCAGGTCTAAAGCCTCTGTGCACACATCCAGAGACAGCAACAGTTGTTGCACTACCGATCGCCCAGGCAGAAAGCCAAACTGATTCTTTTTCATTACGTGGAAGTTGTTTATAAATTTTATCATTTCATTTTTTATAATCTTGCATGAACGATCTTGCATGGAATACTTGTTAGAGAAATGGGGCGATAATTTTTGGGATGAGAGGGGTCCCCCTGTTTTGGTACGGGTACAACACTTGCTGTTAGCCAGACATTCGGCAACCTGCTCTCCAAGAAAGACTGATTAAAGATTTTTTCAAGCGGGTAAGCGATTTGACCGCCGATTTGTTTATAAAAATAGGCCGATAGGCCATCTGGGCCCGTGGCGTGACTTTGTTTCATTTTATTTAAACAGTTTAAGATATCAATCGACCTAAACTTTACCATAGAACACTTTGGATTACGATTTCTTGATGTGAAATTTGGGTTTAGAATTGAGTTTGGAATTGGGTTTGGGATTCGCTCCATTTTGTCGACATTGTATAACTGATGACACCCTAGTATATTTACTCTGTAACGCCTGGTTTCAAAGCTCACCAAACAATCTTAACATTGCATATGTTTTTTTGTTTTTAATATGACACGGTTTTTGTTTTTTGTTAGGTTTGTGGTTGTCGTTTTAATTTTTCGTTGAAACCGGAATTCTGTAGCAAAATTATTTTATTACTAGAATTTTTTCATTGAATTCATTTTGATCTTGCCATAACAACTCCTTCATGTATCTCTTTTTCGTGATTTTTGTTGTGTCTTGATTTTGCTGGCTAAGATGCTTTGTTAGGTATAGTTGAAAGCATTGTTCGTACCTAACAATAAATATCGTGATTTATAGGGACTTAAAGGTCAATACCTTACCTTCCTTGCATCGAAGCATGATTGACCACATGAAAAGATCACTCTGCCTGGTCATTGCCTATCGAATAGAGTAAAGTCGAAACGATACTCTGCACACTTTTTTTTAGTTTTTAGTGGAAGAAGACGAACTAAAAGAAGGAGAAGACGAAGAAGAAGACGAAGAGACGAAGACGACTGAGACGAAATGAAGAAGAGGGCAAAGAAGAAGTACACGAAGTAGAATACGAAAAGACGAAACAAAGAATACGAAGAGACAAAACGAAGAAGAGAACGAGACGAAACGAAGAAGACGAAGAAGAAAAGAAGAAGAAGACAAAGAAGCAGAAGAAGAGGACAAAGAAGAAGAAAACGAAGAGACGAAACGAAGAAGAAGAGGAGGAGGCGAAACGAAGAAGAAAAAGAAGTAGAAGAAGAGGTCGAAGAAGGAGAAGAAGCCGAAGAGATGAAACAAAGAATACGAAGAGACAAAATGAAGAAAAAGAGGAGACGAACGAAGGAAAACAGGAGGTGAAACGAAGTAGAAGAAAAAAAAAGAAGAAGAGGGCGAAGAAGGAGAAGAAGACGAAGAAGATAAGACGAAGACGAAGGTGAAATAGAAGACGAAGACGACGCAGACGATGAAGATGACGAAGAAGAGGAAGACGACGAAGGCGATGAATAATGAGATGAAGAGACGAAACGAAGAAGAAGAGGAGACGAACGAAGAAGAATAATGATATGTTTAATGCGTTTTAGCCGGCATTTAGTGTTTATCCTCTTTGCATGCAATGCGTTAGTTTTGTCACTTTGGGGGGAAAAGCTGGTCGCTAAACAACATCACTACGAAAAATTATATCCCTAATGATGAAATAGCTAATATTGAGATACAAATGTTTGAAATTCCTGCTTGAACATGGTCGCAAAAGTGCCTTATAACACGTGCATGTTTTAGGTATGCCGTGTACACAATCAAATATCTCAAACAACCTATCGCGTCAAACTGCAATGTTGTTTTTTGTGACAATATTTCCACAGCCAGGATACTGAACATCTATACCTCTGGTTGCAGAAACGCAGGTAAAGTTCACAAAAGTGAGATAAGGTCAGTATAATAGAAAAGGGAATAAGCATGATTTTTTGAGAGTGGTAAGCGGAGAAAGGGAACGTGGAGAACAGTTTTTTTGTGTAAAGCCTTGCCGACTAAGACATTCAGCGTTTCATCGTCTATGTATTTTTGGGAGACTTTTAGGGTTGATAAGTTAATAACATAACTTGCAACTCGCAAGGAATACGAAGGAAAACTTTGGATGCTTGACGTGCTCCCAGCTGAAGCCATGGAAACATTCAGTCGGAGAGAAAATTTAGCTAGGCGACTTCAATCGGAAATTCCTAGAACTTTTTACATGCCACAATCGACATGAGCACGAGACATCACAGGGTCATTCTCTTCAAGAAAATGCCAAGGGTGGCTGAGAACTCAGGTTCGATCCAGGGACCTCTTGCATCGGATAACCATCAGGTTGCCTTACTCCATAGAAAGACATCTAAACACCTTTCACAAACTGCCCAAAACAATGAATGGTAAAAAAAAAAATTAATAGAGAAAAACAGCTACGTTGTCGCAAATATCTTTCTTACGCCGCTTCCACACAACGCTTCGCATACTTAATTCAAAAGAAGCCCAAAATCCCAAGAAATGGAATACTTGGAAGTAAAACTTTCACCACCGTAAAGTCGTACGGTGGTATTAGTTCTGTTATCCATTTTATCGATTACCTATATACAGGTGTAAAAAAATAATAATATTGAACAGCCTTCAGACGTCATACCCAGAATTCATAAAATATTTGCAGTTAAATTATTTAAAAGCTTAATCCAAAACTGTATTGTTGGAAAGTTCTTGATGGTGTTCATAGTCCATTTTCCACAGGCAGTAATAGTGTACGATTCCAGATGCAGAGTAACTCGATTGCATCTGGCATCGTACACTATTACTGCCTGTGGAAAAAGGGCTATGAACACCATATCCAACAATACAGTATTGGATTAACCTTTTTAATAATGTAAGTCGAAATATTTTATGAATTTTGGGTATGACGTCTTTCTAACATGGCTATGTTTTTGACTGCAGCAGTGAGTTTCTGCTCAACGTTTTAGTACGATTTTTATTTTGTAAGTAGGCCTATACGCACTTGAGGTTTTTTTTAACGTTATTGCATCAAACTCATCTTTGCCTGCTTTACACTTTAGGTAAACAAGGTCCGTAAGTTAGGACTGAAAATTAAAATTGCTTGTTTATCATCGTCCATTTGATCGATTACCTATAGAGCAGTGAGACGACGTAGTATTATTGTATATAACTCTATGCTGGAGCCCTAATGGGTTAGCTGCAAGGGGCACTGCAGGGAGAAACAGAAGGGCGTCATACTGAAGCCGATGCTGTTAAGAGTGATTTCTTAGACCTAAAACGCGCGATTTTTGTTGTTGGAGAAAACAACGTTATTTTAAGCCTAAGAAATCCGCTCTTCCGTTGTTTATCCCTCCATTTTTATGTAGTGCACCTTGTAGTTATGCCCCCCAAAACCCATACTGGTGTCAAGCTGGTGCCAAAATGGCGGCAAATGTCCACTGCTCTATACAGATGTAAAAAAAAAAAAATACTGAAAAGCCTTCACGCTTGTGGTTTTACGTGTTGCAATACCTAGTTTTTTAGTCGTAACGTTAACACCTCATTCGTTTTCCTGAATTCTTTGCTCGGGGCAAGAAAATTAAGAAATAATTTTTAAAAGTACCTATTCACCGGATGACAGGATGCAGCATCTAGCGCCGTCTACCATTATTTAGTTGGCACTTGCAGTTAGTTATTTATGTAGCACTTGATTTCAACAAGTGAGGAATGCGCAAAGAAATTTCTTTTTACACAACAAACAAGCCACGTGCCTCCTTAATTATTGAATGTAAAGTTGGTGCGTCCACGTGCACCTGGGAGCAAGCGTTCAAGGTTAACGATATCACTGTCACTAGATGGCGCCCATCTAGCGGTTCAAAATCTGTGTTTCAAAATGGTCGATAAACTCTAGAATAAAAGCACCCGTGATGTCGCTATAGAGTCAACTTTATACCTTGTTCCCAGGTGCACGTTGACGCAACAACTTTACACTCAATAATTAAGGAGGCACGTGGCTTGTTTGTTGTGTAAAAAGAAATGTATTAGTGTGTTCCTTCGCCTGTTGAAAGTAAGGGTTGGTGACAACCCGACTTTAATCCCATTTCTTCAATTTCAGTTTCAATAACGCAGTAGTCGTCAAGCAGTTAGATTTTGTCTGCTTTGGCGTGCCATACGCAAACTGGCTGTGGCGCGCGTGCGACAGTTAGTTAGTCGTAAGAGCACCAGAGGGAGACACTAGTTGGCAGATTGTCGCTGACAAGACGAAAGATAGCATCACGCGGAACGCGCGGGAAAACCAGATCGATTTCTGTGACAAGGGTCATTGAAAAAGCGAAGAGGTCGTTAAAGTTTCTTCACAAGAGGCGCGTCCAATTTAGTCTTTTCCCTCGATTTAGTTACTTTTTTTCCCCCTCTTTTGTATCGCTTTTTTTTTTTAAGGTTTTTGTAGACAAGGACAGTCTTGTAGCTACTTTTCACTTATCTAGTGTCACGTGATCTTGCTTCTCGGAATTACCTCGTGCCCCTAACGAGATTCTCTCGAGAACACGAAGAAGTGCACCTCAAGATAACCTCTTCCAGGCAATACCGAGTAGATGCCTATAGACCGTGGATGCCAAGCAAAAGTTCGAGTAAAAAAAAAAAAACATATAGGGGGAAAAACAACAACAGCAACAAAAAAAGGGGGGGGGGTGAAAATTTTCTCTTGCAACTTAAACGGAAGAAGAATGAATGTCCCGAAACAAAAACGGAAAATGGGAGAAGAAAGGGGGAAAAACCGTATCAGAAGTCTTCCCTTAGTCGATTATTCCCACCAAAGTATAGTGGGACTTTTATGTTCTCACGTTCTGAAGTACTTTACTCAGTCCGGTAATAAAAAATAACAATATTATAATCTTTATAATAAAATCGGAGACCGGCTAAAAGGAAAAGGAAAAGGAAAGCCTAAAAGAAAACCACTTCTCCCCTCCTCGTGCCCGCATTGAAAATGAACCCTCCCACTCTACGTCCAGCCAAAAAGGAGCCAGGTATGAGTGGTCGATCAATCTGACAAGTCTTCGGGAAGAGTGCCGGAAATGTCCCGGGAAATGTGACCGGCCCCGTGCAACGCACGGGCTTCCTCTAATAATACCAAAATATTGGCAAAAAAGAAGTCAGGAAGGGATGCTCAATACCCACAATTATTTGCCTGTAATTATAATATTCAGGACAGTTAACCTGTAGGTTTAATCTCAAGAATACAGAAAAAGAGCTTTGGATCTAAATCAACAAGTCCACGTGAAATGTAAAAGGTAAAGCAAAGATCAGCATGAAGTCGCCGTAGCTCCAAAGACTCAAGGCCAAGGTGTTTTAGTCGCTTTCGAGAGGTTATGGCATCCTGGAAGATACTTAGTAAACGATTCGACATGTTTGATAATATCTTTTAAGAGATGAGGAGACCATACTGGACTAGCGTATTCCAGAATAGGTCGTACATAAATGGAAAATTATAATTACAGTCAAATAATAATTAAAACAATTAAAAACAATTATAACTTATATGACTAAAACGCCAGGTGGCTACTAAAAGATGTTGTCATCACACTGTTGCAGTAGGTTAAAATCAGAAACAATAAAAATTTCGAAAGCTCAGTTTTTTTGAGACCACGTCTAAATTGCTGTAGACTGGTGGAGTTCACGGTTTGAGAAAAAGTACTTTCTGCCATCTCTTCTTTACTGTGGCTAACTGTAGGTTTTATCTCACGAATACAGAAAAAGAGCTTTGGATCTAAATCAACAAGTCCACGTAAAATGTAAAAAGTAAAGCATAGGTCAGCATGAAGTCGCCATAGCTCCAAAGACTGAAGGCCAAGGTGTTTTAGTCGCTTTCGAGAGGTTATGACACCCTGGAAGATATTTAGTAAATGATCTTTGTACAGATTCGACGTGTTTGATAATATCTTTTAAGAGATGAGGAGACCATACTGGACTGGCATATTCCAGAATAGGCCGTACATAAATGGTATATAAGCTTTAGTTAAAGTTGGCACATCAAGAGATACGAAACAGCGTCTTAGCATGTATCAATAACAGTAATAACAATGAGACTGATGGAAATCACATGCTATAAACAAACAGCTGTCGTAGCATCCAAGGACTGCAATGAAGGTGAATGTGCAGTCACCGGACACTGCGACGGGTATTTGTTTATATCATGTCATTTTTAAATGAAGAGCAATGAAACTGCACTGAGATGATATAAACTCTTTACCTTGTGTTTTATTCTTTATTAATTACTCGCGTTATTTCTATACTTTGTTCCACATTATGCTTTCAGAAAACTGACTGTATGACGCCACGTTTTTTCCACTACGAGTGCAAAAAATCCGTAAACATCCCATTCGTAAACTCTAACAGTAACTTTGTTGAGTTTACAAATGTGATATCCACGTATTTTTTTTTTTCACTTTTAGTGCAAGGAACCGAGTCGTCATCCAGTCAGTTTTCTGAAAACATAATGTGGAACAAACTATAGTGTGAGGCCAATCAAGAAGCAACGTTACTTTTCCTCCTTGTGTATGTTTGTGGCCCTTAGGTCACCACTGAGAAAGACTGAACAGCTACTTAGCTCGGCTGGACCCTGAAACCAGTATCCGCCCTGGTATCGCAGTTGGTTAGAGCGCTCGGCCTAGTCAGCGGGAAGTCCAGGGTTCGAGTCCAAGTCGGGGCATTTGTCCGTTCTTTCTTTCTCAGACTAGTATATCTTGTGTCCTCACAAGGCCAGCCTTTAATGCAGACAATTTACTTCAATATTTTTCAGTTGGCTTCATTTTTCGAAGGGCCCCTAGCACAAGACCAGTGCTTCGAGTCCTCCATTATATCTGCTGACGTTCCGACTCGAAGCACTGGCCTTGTGCTAGGGGCCCTTCAAAAAATGAAGCCAAATAAAAATTAATGCGTCGAAGGTACTGTTTTACTCGTCATGTGCGTAGTGCTTCGAGTGTATGTTTTTTAAACTATAGTTATCTGAAAAAAAATCAGCTTTATGCGCCTTATGGAATAATTTATTTTCGTGAATTTGGCTAGTTAGTACAAGCAATTAATTAGGCAAATATCAGAGAGTTATTCACACCTTTTTTTTTCAAACTAGAAAATGTTAAGCTGTGTCACTTTAGTGGCTTTTTATGGTGTCAGGGGACGAAAGTCTCCCGATCAAACGAAATTAGCCTTTTGTTCGCATTGTCATTTTTCCTTAGATGCCTGAAAATAGCCCAACTGCCTTAGTTGTGACATAAAGCATTTAGTGGTCGCCATGCTCATATACATTTTATCTGGACAGGACGGACGTTAAAGTCGTATATAGTTGAATCTTGGCGGAAAACACACTCTTCATTTTAGAAACCGAATTAAATTGTGTTTCACTGATGATAGTTAATCAATCGTTGATCATCAATGTTGAAAAAATCAAGTTAAACAGAGTAAACTAACTAATTCTGAACTTTTAAGAACGTAGTACATACACTACGTTACACGAAAACTGAGAAGTTGCAATAAGCTAGCGCGCAATCTCGTAAGTGTGAAATGGTCTACTGTGTTTGGCTTAATAGTTTGAATATTTTTGCTTATACACAGTGCCAAGCAAAGATTTTAATCCGTTAATAAAATAAATGAACATTTAAACATGTTAATTCGCCGTTTAGAAAAAAAATCTATTAGAGCTCGTATCCTCATGTAACTCACACCTATGAAAACACACAAATAAAAAATTGATAAAAATGGGTTTGAGTTCACTTGAACGAAACAAACTATAATTTGAATTCCAATTCCATGGAACAAGGATAGTTTTTATTCTTTGGTAATAATCAGAGAGTGGGCGCAATTTTTATTTGAATTGGGCTATGTCGGTGACAGTAAGTGTGGGTGTGTTTAATTTGTGTTTTATATAGTCGTTTTTGTTATTTTGTTTTTCTTTTGTCTTGGTAAGTAGAACTACATTTTAATTTTGTTTCGTTTGAGTACGCGTCTATTTTGTGTGTGTAATTGTAATGTTGAAACATACATGTTCTTTCTTGTTAAGGGCGTTTGTTTTGTCGAATTTCACTGAACAAGGAATGTTGGTATTCCTTCTTAATAGAAGAAAGTGAGCGCTGTTTGTGTTTAAAATAGGCCTTCTCACTGAGTGCTTGTTGCGTTTAATTTGTGTAGAATTATGCAGGCATTTTATTATTTGTGGATTTGTTTGTTTTGTGTTATTTATTAAGAGCCAAAGGACCGACAAGTCACGTGCTCTATACCAAAAACTAACTTAAAATCTATTTTGTTATTTTGTTTTGTCTGGGAAAACAAAGTATGGATGGCGTTGCTGTTTTTTAAACAGTTGGTTAAACAGTTCTTCGTGTCAAACAATGTAGGTAAATGCCGTTGGACGAATCTAGAGTGAGTTAAAGTCCACGCCCAATGAAATTAGGATGTTAAGTTCTAAATTTCTAAAATGTGCGCCGGCTTATTCTTTTGTTTTTCCTTGACTCGCCTTCCTTTTTTTTTTTCTTGAGGCTTGGCGCAAGTGGTTTTTGTTTAACCGTACAATGTCCTCACAGCGGTTTTTGTTTAACCGTACAATGTCCTCTTGTAATTACTTAATTACTCATTTAAAGCCCACAACGAGCGCCCTCTCACCCCGCCACCCATCACCCTGTTAATGATCCCACCCTTCCCCCGATATAATTCCCCGGATTAAGCCAAAAATACTGTTAAAAAAAGGCGTATTACAGGATTCCTTTGACACCATCTTGGCTTTGTCGCCATTAGGTCCGAACCGCGGGCTATTGTCAGCTCAATTCTAAAGGCGAACCCTTAATACCATTTCCTTTATCGGAATCAAGAAGTTATGACACAAGAAACGACAGGTGTCGCGCGCAGTCAGCCTTTTGCGACCAATCGGGGAATTGAAACCCCTGCGGCGTTCATCACCTGCTGGCAGACTTCCCCCTACACCCACCCACGCACCACACCCCCGTCTATTCTATTCTGGGGTCGCCAACCCAGCGACCTGAAGCCCACGGTCACGTGAATAATGAAAGTCATGTGGGGTTGGGCTTCTGGGGAAGAAGGTGGGGGGTGGGTGGCGTGCACGGGGTTGAGGGTGAAGGACGGGGGCGTTTGGGGGGTGGGTGGGGAGCGTGTCAGGGTGTACCTTCGCGATGCTAGTCTGAGCTTGGCAAAGCGATAGAAGCGACACGACTCCTAAATAAACAAGCAGGTTTCCAGGAGAGTTACATGCTGCCAAGGAGAGAGTCATCGATCAGGGCACGGCGGTGGAGTCATTTAAAACAACAACAACAACACGCAGTGGTGATCGATTACCTGCTCCTCTGCAAACGCAGTCGCCCGCTTGAAACAAAGTGATAACGCTATCCTGGATCCCCAAGGAAGAAGCGACCCGCACGCAGACAGCGAATTAGGTGGACAGGATACAGCTAACAATCGCCGATCTTCGTTTGCATGTGTACGGTGTCGACCTGGCGTTATGACTCGATGAACGAAGGGGGTTGTATAGGTTGCTAGGGAGAAACTCATCAGTGCAACTGATTGCCCCCAGACGGCACTACGAGTTCAACTTGTTTGTTAAGCTGTGGTAAATTGGCAGCTGCCTTATTGCCAATTTGCCAGCAGCCTAAAGTCCTCCCTTTTCGACCCTTATAAGGGTGTCCCATAAATATATTGACAAACGTTGGGTGGCTATAGAGGACATAGAAACAAGAAACTATACCCCTCCCCCCTGAAATGTGCCTCTCCCCCCACTCAATGCGCCGCTCATGTCTGAAATGATGGATTTGAGTTTCACCATTACAAAGCACCTACAATGTTATGAACGTCTACCTGCCAAGTTATGACCTGATATCTTTATATTTCATGATATTTTCCGAAAAAAGTATTTTCGTTAGCAAACCTCTACAGCCTGTATAGAGCAGCGGGAAGTGACGTCATATTGGCTACAAGAGAGATAGCTGCAAGGGGCACTAGATTGAAATGGAGGGTTAACCAACGGCACTTCTAGTCAAAGCAGTACTTTGAGAGTGGATTTCTTAGGCTTAAAAAACCGTTGTTTTCTCCAATTCCTTATGCTGCGAGGTTGTAATCGGAAATGCTGCAGTGCCCCTTGCAGCTAACCCAGTTACTGACTCCACCATAGAGTTATATACAATAACACTACGTCATGTCACTGCCCTATAGCGGTAACTATTAGTTTTCGGATATGGATTTATTAGCGACAGTTGCTTGTTTCTGTGCCCTCTCCAACCACCCAAGTTTTGTCAGTATATTTAAGGGCCACCCAGTCTGTCTATATCGGATTCTTTAGTCTTTTTTTTTTTAAAGAAAGAATGGCACTTTTCTACTCGTCAAGTTACAAATTGTAAAACACAACTCGATGCAATTGCAATTCTATCGTTCACAACCCAAAGTGTAAAAATAACGAAATACGCATAGCCATATTCTAACTTGCAAAATAATTTTACAAAGCTTGGTCAAAATATATTAAAGAAATTCCTGTGATGAGAAAGCTCAGAGCACATGTATGCCAGTGGCTATGTGACATTGATTCTGTTGCAGAGGAAAATTTATTTACCTTAAATCGTATATTAAACGCCCATAGGCTGTTCAAATCATTTCGATAAAAAAAAAGGGGTTGGTGAGCCGTAATAACGTTATAATTCGAATCTTACTTCTGTCCAGGGAAAGTGTTAGGCCAAACAGCATCGCGGAAAATTCGGCGCCATCATTCATGTACGTGATCTGGGTTTGGGCTAGCCTTAACGCAATGCCCTAATTTTCATTTGTTCAGAGAATTACTATTATTTATTTAGTTTGCTTGATGTGTAAAGTTTTTAGTTAAGTTTGGTGCAGAAAAACCACGATTTAAGGGGATGAAACGTTGATTTCTTTGAATTATTAAGCTTTTAGTGAATTTCATGAACTGCAAAGTTGCATGGTACGGGTCAAGGTGTCCGTGGGGGAAAGGTGTCCAGTCTGAAAAAATTCGTAAGTTGAGAAAAAAGAGTACGTTTAAGAGAACATGCGAAATACTTGCGTAAGTCACTACTTCAGCAACCCAACTTTTCAACAATCCAATATATTTTAAGTCTTAAGAGTGTAACCTTTTGATGACATTTTCGAATATGATTATATTTTATGGTTCCATAAATTCAGGCAGTATTGCTTTAGTCTAAAATTTGGAAATGTTCAAATACAAATCCAAGTAGAAAGTCTTCAAACAAACTGTAAAAAAAAAACCATCCAATAAAAAAAAGGCACTTAACAAATGCTGTGTTGCAGGAGTACTATTTTTCGACTTCGAGCAATTTAGATGTTGTTACACTGTATAAAGTCCCGGCATGTTTGGTTTTTAATAGAGATAATGTCTCTCTCAACGTGACCAGCTCATTGATTAGTGCAGAAGTTGATTCATTATGGAGCGGAATGGTTAAGGGTGGAGGATGGTGGGATGGCCTGACTCCAACTACAATGCGGCCATTTGCCTTGTTGGACCGCCGCCAAGCTCATATTAGAAAACATCAATACAACCATAGAAAAAGCACCACCCTGACAGTGCACTGCTATCTTTGTTCTGATTTGTCGCTGTACACCCATTCTTTTTCTTTTAAAATTTGCTCCAGGTGCATATTAACTGGTTTTCAGCCGTTATACGAAGGTTAAAGAAACTAAATCAACCAAATTCCTTAAGCTGGTACCCTTTTAAGGACGGCATGTGCTTGTTAAATTGTGTGTTCCCGTTACTGATCTTTACCCGGAATGCAGAAGCTGCATTAACCTCTTATTTCTCAGGTAGCCTCGAGGTTTGTATGCAGCGATCATCATAATAAGAGATAACAGATGGCGCTACAAGTTCTGATTTTGAGCAATACTGCTGCTTCTGTAAGAAGACGACTCGTATACGAATGGTGATTAACCAGGGACGTGCACAGGCCTCCGAGAGGGCAGGGACAACTCACTTTTTTTCTGGGAACCTTTTTTCTTTGGTGTTTTTACCCTTTCCTGCCTCTCTTTGCGCCCCGATCTTAAATTTTACCCTTTTCTACCCCTCTTTGCACCTCTCTCTTAGATTTTACCCTTTTCCTGCTCCTCTTTGCCCCCCTCTCTTAGATTTTAACCTTTTCTATCCCTCTTTCACCCCTCTCCTAAATTTTACCACTTTTTGCTCCACTTTACACCCCTTTCTTAACCGTTTTTGCCCCTTTTTTCGCATCGAATAATACTTTGGACGTTAAATGAAAATTGAAGATTGCTACCGCCGATAACTATGTTTTAGTTTTCATTTAACATCCAAAGTATTATTCGGTGCGATTAACTTGGCTAACCTTGCAGGCCTTTTCCTGGTTAAGTGATATTACTACTTTCAAAGGCCGACCCTTTTGGGAAATTTGGGGGCTTCTCTTATACCAGTTTTGGTTTTGGGTGGATAAGCATGACCATTGAGAAGCAATAAAGCTGAAAACATTCACGTGTCATCATGACGTTGAGGCATTTTAGCAACTACGAATGCTGAAAGTGTCTTTTTTGAAGTCCCTAAATTACTTTTTGCTCGAGTTTGGTGAGTGTTTTTTTTGTGACCCGCCTTGACAGGGTTTAAAAAATGTATGACCGTCTTCCCCACCCCCCGAGAGGTTCCAAAAACTCCACGCCCCATCCCACCCAATTTTCTTCTCCCCCAACCTTCACCACCAGCGACCCCTTTTTTTGTGTTGTTGTTTTCTTGTTATTTCCTATGGGTTTATTTCGTTCGCCTGTTTACGTGTTTACGTTCTCGGAAGGAGAATATTACCACCCAGAATTCGTCCACGGAAATTAAACGTGTTCTCTGCAATAATTATTCGAAATGCAACAATACTGCTTCTGGCAGCACCTCGTCTCTGCTTTCATGCTATGAATGATTTGGAGGGGACTTAACTGATACACATTTCCATTAGGCGTTTCACGTTCAGGAAACTGGTATTTCGCTCGTAACAAACAAAAGACAGAGGGCATGCCGTCAGCACGACCATTAAACACACTCTCCCCACCTTTAATTCCATTATATCGTTCGTCGGCGTCCCTTATCATTAATGTAACCTGTCTGGGCATGCCGTGCCACTGCATTCCACTCATGAATTATTTGTCATGCCGACTCGGTTCGCCAGAGTGTAAGACCCTTCCTGTCCCCGACACTAGAGTGTTGAACCTCACCGCGATCTCGAGCCTCAC
>JAHWFP010014923.1:0-11991 GCA_023313725.1 Lithobius niger | reverse complement strand
AACAACAACAATTGAACAACAAAGGGTTTAACGAGCGTTAACCACTCTAGTCATCTGCCCGAAGCCCTAAGGCCAAATTGAACAACATTCAGACGGCAATAATTAGACGCCATGAATCCAACAACCTGAACTTGATGGGCGAAGCGCTAACGCGCTTCTAGATCCGTAATACAACTCCAATAGCCTTTCCACCCGTTTACTGCACGTGCTTCATTCTTGACCGTTGCCCCAATCCGTTGTTGCAGCACGTTCTGAAAACTTCGAGGCTTCAACACCAAAAAAATCTGTCAACAAACGTTGACGTCACGTATTGTTGTGTAATTGTTGCTGCTGGCCCAGATCCTCAATTGCTCAGATCATCATTTGCCTAGATCCTCCAATGCTCCTCCTCATCGCTTTCCCCGCTGTAAAGCCCGAACCAAGTTCGGGGAGAAGAAAGTGTGTGGTCACAAAATCCAGAAAACGACTGGCCAAGGCTCATCTCTTCCCTACTACGGGCGCGTTTACGCAGCGACTCGCCTTTGCATTCTCGCAGCTAGAACTCAATCGCGATGGCAAAGGTGACATTGCCATGGTAACAACGCTAAATGGATTAGCTAAATCGGACATCGTTTGA
This sequence comes from Lithobius niger, assembly GCA_023313725.1. Taxonomy (NCBI): domain Eukaryota; kingdom Metazoa; phylum Arthropoda; class Chilopoda; order Lithobiomorpha; family Lithobiidae; genus Lithobius; species Lithobius niger. The sequence continues at coordinate 11,375 of JAHWFP010014923.1, read as the reverse complement.
GTAAATACTTGCAGTCTTATAATCCGGGCCAATATTATAAAGAATTCCTCATGACGAAACAATTTTCCCAAACGCCTTTGAACTCACGTTATTTGCTGTTTTCGCTGCGAGGCGGCAGACATAAAACCGCCGCCATGTTGGAATTTGAGGTGATTTCTAGCTTCTAGCTGCGAGAATAAAAAAGTGAGTGGTTTCGTAAACGTGCCCTAAGTCACGTATCGTACAAAATCTTTTTTTAACCCTATCGGCAACCTCTCCCCCCCCCCCACCTTACTCTCTGCCCTTCCCCGTTCTCTGTCTATTCTGCCTGCGTTAGGTTACGCTAGTCCCTTCTATACTTATGCGTCACCTCTCACACAGATCCTCTTTTCCCTACTGGCCGTCTCTGTTATCCCTCCCCCAACAATCATGGGTCGAAAATCTTCCAGCCTTGACCAATATTTTCGGGAAACGGCAAGAAACTGCGGGCGGGGAAATAACTATGCCGAATTAATTACAATTAAACATCACTGCGCGTAAAACGTTTCACCACCACATTACAATACAATCTCTTCGCCGCCAGATTACAGCAGGAGGAGGAGTGCAATCCCCCCCCCCACCCCCCAAAACAAATGGGCCCAGCCACGTGGCACCAGTAGCTTTTCTCTTATGCAAGCTGGCCGCCAACCCCAACCCCTCCTTGCCACCACGTATAGCGCCAATCTCTTCCCATCCAATGCAACGCGCCCACCAAGAACCATTTGCATCACCGGCCACTCTGGGAGGGAGTAATACAAAAAAATATAACTACGCAACACTACGCCTACCCAATATCCACCACCAGACGGCAGTGCCAAACACTCATGTCAGCCTTATTTATGCTGCTCACAGACACTCTACATCTAAAACGATCAAGCAAATGACCAGAGTGCAGTGCGCGTTTTTTGCAAAGCTTCAGTTCATAAACAAATTAACAAAACAAAAAACGGATTTGCCGTTTAGAACACTATCCCCATTCTGCCGTGCCGTGCGGCTAAACTGCCAATCAGCCAGGAGGCGAGACACGCAATTTCTACTCTAGTCGGCCTTGGCTTGAAGAATACGCTCGAGGAGCTTTCAAACTCTTACGCTGCTGACAGACATTCCACATCTAAAACAATTAAGAAATAATCAGAATGTAGTACGGGTTTTTCTTCAGGTTTCAATTCGTAAACAAACGATATGGTAACCATAAATACTCCAACGGTTTGGCCACCTAATTAGCACGGCCGTGCTTATTAGAGTTCATTTGCGCACGAGAATTTCAGTAAATTGGACACGAGGAGGAGGCGGATATTTGATATTTGATATTTTTTATTGAGCCTACTCGGCCTTTAAGCCACCCGCTCAGTTTAAAAACTACTTACATACTAAACCAGAATCAAAACACAGTACAAATTGACCAAGATGCACAGCTGTGACCCTGCCCCGTGGGAATGCGTAGGGGCATGAAACCAACCAGGGAGGACAGATCCAGAGTTACGTATCAAACCTGCGTGTAGCCCGGCAGAAACCCAGGACTCGGCCCAACATTCCCCTACCGGGTGGAGCATGAGGCGGGATCCCCAGGACCTCAACCAACGGATCCCATATCCCCAACACAAATCGCCATTGTGACACCCAACGGGACATTCCAATAGAAAGTGCCCGACTGTTTCCGGCCCACCACAACAAACACACACTGGCGACCTCGCCCACCCCAAGCGGGCGAGATGGGCCCGAAGCAGGACATGACCCATGCGCAACCGTGACAACAGGCCAGCATCCCTGCGGGAAAGACAGTTCAGTAACTGCGGAGCAGCAGTCGAGGGATGCAAAGAGAAGAGTCGTCTCCCCGTCGCACCCGTAGCCCAAACCGCCTCCCATTCCCCCTGCACACCCCTACCAACCACAGGCCTCAAATCATGTGGACCGAGAGCCATGCGCACTTCACTGCAATGCCCCTCTGCACCTCGGCGAGCCAGGGCATCAGCCTGCTCATTACCGAAAAGTCCTGAGTGCCCCTTCACCTACCCAATCGACACAAATACGCCTTGCAGACCCAAAGTGTATATCTTCCACCCCACCTCCCGTGCGATTGGGTGGGAACACTGGAGTGTCCGGAAACACCTCCCCAAGAAACCCAACCCTGCTAGAGAGTCTGTCAGAACACAAAATTCCGAGAAACCTAGTTCCGACTCCAGTTCAACAGCCACAGAGACTGCAACCAACTCGCCCACAAAAGCTGATGGGAGAGCATAAACGGTGTACCCATACTCCAAAAGCAGCTCTGGGATGCACACCCCAATTCCCCCACTCCCCCATTGCACAAAGGAAGCGTCACAAAACACATGGGCGCAGGTACCCGGCAAACGCAGTGCAACCTTAGGATCCAGCATCGCCGATGCAGCAGCACCACACCACACCCACGGGGCCGGAGGATGCACAAACACTGGCAACGGGTAGGAACCAAGACAACCCTGATCCAAGAGGGAAACACCTAGCCCTGGAGCACCAAGCAGCGCCCGGGCGTCAGGAGACAAGAGCCGATAATCGCAAAGAATGCGAGCAAGAGGATCCGCTTTGCCCCTCGCAATCGCCCGCAAGCAGAGCCTCATCAGTAACTCCTTTGCCCGGAACAACACAGGTTGCTCCCCAGCCTCAACATGAATAGCATGAACAGGAGTGGAAGGTAAACAGCCTGCAACCACCCGCAAGCAGTCATTCAGAGCAACCTGCAGCCCATCCATAGCCTGCCGCAAGGCAGCTAAAAGCGGGGCATGAAAATCCGCACATGACCGCAAGTACACCCTGTATAGGTTCACAATCGTCCTACGCAGTGCCACCGACCTATTGCTGATCAGCGACTTCAACACCCCGAGCCGGGTCGAGAGGTTCCTGCGAACAGCAGCCACATCATGCACCCAGCTAAGCTCAGAATCCAACCAGAAACCCAGATACCGGACCCTCTGGGAGGACTGAACCTGGGTGCCATTCACACAGAGAGATGCCTCGCAAACTTGACCCCGCTTAAAAACCATGAGCTCAGTTTTGGCACTGGCTAACTGGAGACCCCTGGCTGCAAGAGCCGTTACTAATAGCAGCCTCCAGTGCCGCCAGGATTCCCGGCAGATCCCTGCCAGTGAGCCAGACAGCCACGTCATCAGCATAACTTACGACGTTGACAGCCAAACTCATTTCCACGAGGACAGCATTGATGACAACAGCGAAAAGCACCGGGCTGAGGCAGCTTCCCTGGGGGAGCCCTCGGTCAGTGTCTCTTACCCCTGACCAAAAAGACCCGACCCTAGTGGCAAAAGCCCGCCGCCCAAGCAGGGCAATGACCGCAGCCCTAACCTTGCGGCTAATCCCCAGGCCGCCAAGCTCATGGCCAACCACTGAACATCCACCATGTCATAGGCTGCTCTGATATCCAGGAACACAGCCACAGCAAAACAATCATTAAGCCATGCCGCTCGGATCCCGGATTCCAGAAACAGCATTGCATCTTGTGCCCCCCGGTGCGTACGAAAGCCGAATTGTGTACCAAACAGACGCCCCGAGCCCTCAAGTTGCCACACAAGCCTGCTCACAACCATCCTCTCGTACACCTTCCGAGCACAAAACAGAAGTGCGATCGGCCGGTAACTCGCAACGGCGGAGGCGGAGCGGCTAACAATGTGAAAATGTTACAATGCTGCAACATGTAACAATAGGCGAGCCGCACAATATCGGATTATAGCTCACTCGAACAAGATGCAACAGTGGAGCACTTCCTTCTGGTGTGCCACCTATGGGCGAATTTTCGGGGCCGGGTACTGGAGGATTGGGGAGCCGAACTGAGGGGAATTCTGGGTGCCTCCTCGCACGATGCAGGGACTGTATCCGCCCTACTACAAGTAGTGAGGTTCTGTAAGCAGACGGCAAGGTTCAACCAGTTGTAGTGGGGTGATCTATGGTGAACACGGGTGTAACGGAATTATGGTTATGGATGTTAGATTTAAGTAGTTGTAGTCGTAGTTATAAGATATAGAATTGAGCGAATGACTCAAGGTCCGTAGGCTCATGTATAAAATAAAAGTAAAAAGAAAAAAAAAAGATGCAACGATGGTTGGGTGCTGGGAAACTAACATTGTCGTTGTTTGAAATAGCTAGGTCGTTGTGGATAACCAAAATTAAATGGTCTTGATTTTTCCTTAAATCTTCAAGTTTTAAACCGTAGGGTGCGAAGTCTTAAATTCAAAATTGGGCGGCCGACATGACTGAGTAACTTATTTACTTTTTCAATGCGGGCTTCGGGAAGCCAGTTGAATTGTTTCCGCGATTGTTGCCACGATACTGAAACAATCCAGAAATACGCTAATGTGTTTCCATCGGCGGAACCTAAACATAAGTATCCATTTCTAATGTTCCCTTTTTTCACAAAAAATCGGTGGACAGTGGACACATATAAAATGGAAGCGAAAAAGCCAATAAATTAACTGCTCGTATTTAGAGCTCGTATCCCCACACTCACAGCCCTGAAGGTACACGAATAAAAACGGATTGAGAGTTCACTCGAACGCAACGAACTATAATTTGAACTCCAATTCGCAAAACGTAAACCCACAAAGACACACGAAATAGACGCCATAAACAGCAAAACGCTACAAAATTGAAAGATAAAAATGCATACACAAAATGAACATAAATTATAGTTCAAATTATAGTTCGTTGCGTTCGAGTGAACTCTAATCCGTTTTTATTCGTGTACCTTCAGGGCTGTGAGTATGGGGATACGAGCTCTAAAGTTTTTTTTCTAAATGGCGAAGTCGTTTTTTGCTCAGTTAATAGATATATGCGCCTCTTGGTCAGATTGTCAGCCATAATACCACTGACAACAATACTGGACTACGCGTGCTACATGGAGCAACAATCATGAACCATCCTCATCCAACCTGATCCCCGTTGTGTACTGAATGCAGCGCATAAGAAATGCCCAAGTTATAACTTTGTACGCAGTCCCTTGTCACAAGGTCGTCTAGGAGTGAGGATGTGGGTTTCGTTTCCTGGTTCCAGGCCACTTAATTAATTCAACATCGCCGAATCTTATTTTACCATAGCCTCGATAAAGGCATTTTCTTTCTGGCACATGCATGAACTGGCCTTGAGCCAGAAGATGAGATACGCGATTTGTAGCCCACTCGGCCTTGGCTTGAAGAAGCCTTATCCATCCCCGCTGCAAGACCGTTTCAACGCTGTAGCACGCGAGTTGCTGCATGTTTGAAATAAATTTGCTTGTTAATTTTATCCTGCATACTCCTTTGTGCCGTTTTGGTATAGATTATTTTTTATTCAAATAAATGTCCTTGTTTCCCAAATTCTAAGAATTTTTACTTAAAAGCCATATCCTTACCCGCTACGTGTGATGCTTTGAAACAGCAACCACATGCCGCCTATAATTTTTGGCTAATATAAAAGATTTCGTGCAAGGCGAAATCGTACCTAGAAACTATTCGTGTCTACCACAATTAGGCTGGACTATTGCTGAGCAGAGCACCAGCTAATAGCACATTATTCAACGAATGTCGATGTTTTACAAATGCAAACGTGGAAATATTTTCAATCCTTTCCTTTCTTTTCTCACGTTTTTAGGCTTCCTACTTCCGAAGTCAGCCTACACGCAGCACGAAATCATACCCTGATATGCGTGTTTACCACAATTACGCCAGACTGCTGTGTAGATCACCAGCTAATGGCATACTGATCGAATGTCGATTTTTACAAATGCAAACGTGAAATATTTTTGACACCCTTTTCTGTTATCAATGTAGTTTGTTTAAGTAGGCCTAATTTGCATTTATCGTTTAATCATTTCGTACCTTTACGTAATTTTTATTTAATTTCGCTTCGCTCGCTCACTCCGCTGCGTCTCGCTGCGCTCGAGGACATTTCTTGTTTCAATATTTATGCTGTTGACGGAAAATTTCACACCAAATAACGATCATGAACATTGCACTGCGCGTTTTTCGTAATGTTTCAGTCCATAAACGAACCATAACTTGTGCTTACTCTTTCATTTTTCTTGTTTCTAATTTTGCAACCTGATCCCTATCGTGAACAGATTTTTTTATTCAATTAAATTGTGCTGCATAGGATGTAGAAGCAACACCAGATCTGAACACCATAATCGCAAGTCACCCATAATTCGTGTTAGTACCACCAAACCCCTATAAATTCTTATACCACCCATACATAAGTTTTCTTGTTTCACTTATTTTAGGAATGTTTATTTTTACGTTCCTGCTTTGTGTGCTTTAGCGTTTTTGTGCTTTAATTTAAGTCACCCCATCCCCAATGGAGAAATTGTTGTAAAACATCAAAAGATGATAATGCGTCATTGAACAAACATTAACACAAAGCATTTCGTGAGTTAATGCAAGTCAGCCTACACGCAGCACGAAATCATGCCAGATATACGTGTTTACCACAATTACGCTAGACTGATGAGTAGAGCACCAGCTAATGGCAAACTGATCGAATGTCGATGGTTTACAAATGCAAACGTAGAAATATTTTTGACACCCTTTTCTGTTATCAATATAGTTTGTTTAAGTAGGCCTAATTTTCATTTATCATTTAATCTTTTCGTACCTTTACGTAATTTCATTTAAATTTACGGCCAAATTGGCAGTTTGAATTTGAAATACCCAAAATACAACTCCCAACAGTCGTCCCATGAGTGAATGACAGCTCTTCGGACAGCAGGTCATAATCCCACCGACAACAATACTGGACCACGCGCCGCCTACGTGGCACAACAATAATTGTGGACCATCCTCTCAGCAGGAATATGTAATATTCCTAAACTAACAATCAACTTCGAAAAATTCGTTTCAACAATGGTCCAAAGGGGTGTTTTCGAGGGGAAAACTTTTACCTAGAACTACGAAAATACGCCTAAACGATATCCGGAGTAATTTCCTGTCTTTCGAGACCTTTCTCACATTTCTAACCTTCCTACTTCCGGAGGAGAAGACGTCTATATAAACAAACAAACAAACCGACCGATCGACCGACAAACCGACCGTAAGTTTTTAATGGTTATGATGATGATATAGGGGATAGAGTGAACATATAGACTCTTTTTTCAAAACACGATTGGGGTTTTAGAACAGTGACTAAAACGCCTTGTCCTTATTCACTGCGGCGTTCGTACCTGGGCGCCAGTCGTGAAGGTACTACAAGGGGCACTGTGTAGACGCAGAGGTTAAAATATTAGCTTATAGTTTGTCACGCTAAGGGCTCGTTTACGCAACGAGATCTTCTCGCTCGCCGAAAGCTATTTGCTAGACAACCGTTATTTATTTACGATTAATTTCCCGTTTCTATTAAATGACTGCGGTAATAGACAACAAATTAAATGTATTATAAATAACAACACGGACAACGAACAAAATGCAACAGCCATTTTAAACATTGCTACAACATTGTTGCCATTTCACGCTATTTCCGAAATTTGCTCTTCTCGCTGAAAAAAACAGCTCCTAGCAGTAATCAAACGACGGCAGAATAAATAGCAACTCGCAGCGAGAATTCAAAATCCAACATGGCGTCCATTTCGTAGTTATCGAATCGAAGACAAACCTTCGAATGCCGGTATTCAGGAATTTGTCCGTCGTCGTGTACTGCAGTAAAAATTGTTTTCTTGTTGTCATAAATCACGCTGTCATGTTGCAGGCATCGTACGTCGTGTCGCGAGGCACGAGGAGAAAATTTGCGTCCGCGTTGTTGCCATGGTTGCTACGTATAGACAACTCGAAAGCCGCATTCTCCGACAACGGCGAGAAGCTGCAGCCAGCAGATTTAGTATTGACCAAGTAAAAACTAGTAAGCGAGAAAATTGTCATTGCGTAAACGCGCCCTAATGCTGTAAGGAGTGTGGAATTTTTTGGACCTAAAAATTCTCAACTTTTTTAAATTTGTTGGCAGCTGCAAGTTTTTCGGCTAGTGGAATCTTTTCCGATTACGTTTTGCAGTTGAAGGGATTGGAAAAATAAAACCAACGTTTTTTGGAGACAAATAATTGTATGAACTGATAAACTGGTCAGCTAATAAAACGTAGCATTACGTTATAAATATTAATAATAACAATAAGAATGTATCGTCTTTTTGTTATTATTTATTTTGAATTGGGATGTGGTCCAATAAAACAGCCCTCTAGCTTTTGTGGATAAAACGGCTAAAAATGTTTTCGCACTCAGCCTGTGACCAGACTAAAACAAACTCATGTTAATTAATTTGAAATTATACCCCTCGATATATATGCAAAATAATTAGTATTCGTTAGTTTTAATGTCAGGTTACAGGCTTCGTGCGAAAACAGTAGCCGTATTATCCACAAAAAGCTATTACTACTGAGAATTTCCCTGACACATATTTGCGCTCTTGATCGTATACTAAATTCGGCCAATCACAATCGACTTACAGTGATAACAGTTCAGTAGCTTTCGAAAGTTGCTGTGGTGTTATCAGTAGAACTTTTGTGGATAATATGACTATACTATTTTCCCAGGAAGCCTGTAACCTGACATTACAACTAACGAAGGCTAATTATTTTGCAATTATATCGAGGGGTATTATTTCAAATTAATTAGCGTGAGTTAGTTTTAGTCTGGTTACAGGCTGAGTGCGAAAATATCTTTAGCCATATTATTCACAAAAGCTAGAGGGCTGTTTTATTGGAGTATATCCCAATTCAAAATAAATGATAGCAAAAAGACGAAACGAACTTACTGTTATTATTAATATTTATAACACAATGCAACATTTTATTAGCTGACCAGTTTATCAGTACATAAAATTATTTTTCTCCAAGGAGTAGTTATAGGCGATGTTGCGTCGGCGTCTTTCTCCTGTTAAACGCGCCGCATCAAATAAGCATTGTTGAAATCCGCCGAGAGATGGCTCTGTGTGTGTGTGTGTGTGTGTGTGTGTGTGTGTGCGCCTATACTAATTTTTAATCATTTGCTAATAATTACCGTGAGCTCGAAGTTGGAGAAATTATTTACGCCAATTGATCGCCGGAGAAAAATTATAAGATACTAGCCTAAAAATTACAAAGTGTGATGTTAAAATCATAATGAATACGTCGAGTTTTCAAGCTGGTATATATACAGGGTGAGTCAAAAGTATCGACCCAGTGGATTTGGCAGCCGCATGATTTGGTTTAGCCATCAAACAACCATGGAGGGGCCACATTTTGAGATCATCCATGGGTGCCCCCCATCCTGCCCCGCCCCAATAAATAAATTTTCCCCTTCCGGTTCCTATAGGAATAGGGAATTGGTTCCAATTTGAGATGTGTGTGGCAGTTAATTCATGGTGAATGCAGAAAACAGCCTGTAAATCGGTCCACAACTGCACGAGCTATGACCAAAACACGTTCGCACAAATGTTGGATTTATTTCTTACAATAATATCCTGAGCAGTTGTGTGAATTGGTTTATTGCATGTAATAATTACAGTGAGAGACAGCAAACGTCACGAAATTGATAAGGGTTCGGCTAGCACAGGTTTGTAGCAGATGTAAAAAACTGGAGTTCAACCCTGAACTCCATTCCGAGCTTCGAACAAATGTTTCAACATATATGATGTCTGCCACATAAACATACTGGCTACGCCAACTAGTGAGTGGTATTTCCTTTCCTGGGAATCAGTGAACAAGAAAGAAATCCTTTTGTGGACACTTAGGGCACAAAGTATTGAGATCAAGCAGGGTTGGCCCCCCACCTTGCCACCCTTAAATCAAGTTTAAACTTCCGGTTCCTTAAGGTCGAATAGCAGTGTGCTACAAACATGTACACAAACATGTGCACAAACATGTGCTAGCCGAACCCTTATCAATTTCGTTACGGTTGCTATTCCCTATTGTAATTATTACATGCAATAAACCAATTCACACAACTGCTCACGATATTATTTTGTGGAGTAAATATAACATTTGTACTAATGTGTTTTGGTCATAGCTCGTGCTGTTGTGGACCGATTTACATGCTGTTTTCTGCATTCACCAAGAACTGACTGCCCGCACATTGGGCACCAAATTGGGACCAATGCCCTATTCCTAAAGGGACCGGAAGTGGAAAATTTATTTAAGTGGGCAGGGTGGGGAGGGGGGGGGGAAGTCATCCCTGGATGATCTCAAAACGTGGCCCCCTCCGCGGTGACGAACGATCGACGGTTGTTTTGTGGCTAAACCAAATCATACGGCTGTCAACTTCACTGGGTCGATAGTTTTGACTCAACCTGTAAACGAGTCAAAAGCTGCGATCATTAACGAGTCGTTAGTATCTATTTTAACTTTAGCTCGGCAAGTTGCGCATGCGTACGACGAAAAGGTCCCGGGGTATAATCACCCCGGTTATACCCCGTTGTATCATCGGGTGGCTGTACCGCACAGGGACGACGCTAAGGGGGGAGTGCGAGGGGGGGGGGGGGGCGCTCGCCCCCTAACATTTTGGCCGCCGCCCTGTCGCGCCCCTCCCCCCACCATCAGATCAAAATATCAAAAGTATAAACGAAGAAAATTCCGGTTACTTAAAAAACTATGTTAGTTTCTTTCACAGCGACAGGAAGGACTTGAGGTAACGTCATTGAAGCCTAGTTGCTATTGTCAGAGTTGTAAAATCATCTTTTTTTTCCAGCTGAATTTAAAACTATTCCAAAATAAATGGTGTAGAAAACAGTTAAGAACGTTGGGTGTGAGAAATAATTGCAAGATTGTTATTTTTACTTTTATTCTTGTTTTGGAGGGCGGGGGGGGGGGACCGCAAAACTAGAATTTTTCGGTTCGCCCCCCTGGCTAAAATGCTACCCTACTGCCGCCTCCCCAGTAAAGTGATTCTAGCGTCGTCCCTGGTACCGCACTAGGTCGACTACACCCCGCTCCTCTACCTTCCACCGTGGTAGCAAGCGGGTTCATTTGCTAAATTTTAAAACTAAATCAGTGAATGAATATCCTGTAGCTTTCACTGGTCGACGTACTGCAATGCAAAGTCCACTCGCTTCAAACGTTACAGTGTCGACATGTTACGATGCGTTTGTTGAATTCATTTCAAATAAAAAGTAAGTATTTTCCAACCAAAACAAATCCGGAAGGCCTTTCTTCCGAGTGACATCCTGTGTCGATTATTTGCGTAAACCTAGCAACGCCTGCAGGCGCATGTAGAAGCCGTTGACAAAGCCGTTTATTACGCTCCACTGTAACACGTATTTAATTTTTTTTTTTTGCTTACTCTTGCAATTTTATTATAAAGTCAAAATGTGTACTACGTTGACTAATCAGTGAGGCAATGTCGTGTATAGCTTTCATTGGTCGGCAAACTGTAATAGGAAAC